>JABASC010000696.1:0-33548 GCA_019776185.1 Plutomurus gul | reverse complement strand
AACTGAATAAAACAACATTATTTCAAAACATTCTATAACAGGTAAATTCCATCCGATGACTTTTGTCTTTACTTTAGCTATTTTTTTAGTTAGTAGGTATTTTTTTTATACGGTGATTCCTCTTGGCGGCAATGGAATAAATCATTGCCTTTTGACATTCGTTGACAGGTTGACATATTATGGACATTCATTTGGACGTTATTAGTCTTCAGTGCAAGTACATCAAATTAGTTTATATTAACTTTGTATTTCACCTTCTGAAATTAGATACAAGTACATGAGCGTGTACCATTAGTACTATCTTTAGTGTTCGATAACAGTTAACTGAGTTACCACTAAACAATTATATGTGTAAGTACAAATATCACTTCGTTTCACTAGTGCATGGCCTTCGGTTATCTTATCGTTTTTGTGACTCGTCTAAAATTATCATAATTATTGTAGCTCTAATTGTAGTAAATGTACAAGTCGAATTTCTATTTTTGCATAAATCAAAGAACGTCCTTTGTCGTTTACATCAACGTCGGATGACAATTAACTGTTTTTACAACACAAATTTAATATCAATGAACCAAGAGTTCCTTATGGTAGTAGTAGTATTTTTAGTAGTAGTAAAATGTCACTGTTGCTTTTTTTTAAATTAGTAGTGTAAGTTACGTACCAAGAATTTTAGTGTCCTAATGCATTATTAGTCTGTCGCATTGGTACACTTTTGTTTTAAATTAACAGTTTGCTTTCAGCAGTGGAACTGATTTTAAAGATTTTTTTGTTATAATATACCTTATTAAGTATTTATTTAGTCATCTATGTAGATATTCGATGGTTGTGATTTCCTTGCTAAGAATGATTGTATTGTATTATAACAGTGCAACAGTAATTAAAATTACATTGTCTAAGTATCTAAACTCTCTATTTAATTTATCTCGTCTAATTTAATTTCATATATCCTTTATACGTAATGTAATACACAAGTAATAACTAAGTACTAGTCAACGTGGTCGCCATTCCGTGTTTCAATTATTTTTCAGCAGTATTTCTGCACTCATACCTTTTTGCCTGTTTCTCTTCTATATTTACGTATAACACGCAAAAAGGTATCCGCATCTGCTACTCACGGCAAAGATACTGATTGATGGGGTGAGTGGATTGGTCTCTTTCGAAAAAAAATCTCCACTCGCTTTTAGCAACAATTCCGACTACCGTATCTTGACTGTAATTACAGTTCCTTACTTATTTAGGTAATGTATGCATGTCCATATTATTAATTTAATTTATTTACTACGTCTTCTGGGCGGATGTGGGAGTGTTGTTGTTGCCATTACTATTTGTATTATTATTACTATTGCTATTATTGTTGACTGGGGGTGCCCCATTTGGAGTTGAAGTGATTCGTGGCGGCGTCGTCGGTTGCTGTTGATGCACTGGAGAGGAAGAGTTGGTCCCACTTCCCGAGTGAGCACCACCTCCCATGCCTCCATTTGCGCCACTGGGGCCGTCTAGTTCACTCCCATGCACAACCACACTGAAATACCTCTCTGAAAAAAGGAGAACACACAAATTGTCAGCATTACGAATCACGGCTACAGGTAAATTCCTCTCTTACTGTTAGCTCTGTCAAGTGTTGTGAAAGTGTGATAGGAAAAGAGAATCACACAAAAACCAAAAATTGGGAAATCAAAAACAAGTAGGAAGTTGTACCAAATAAATCCTTTAAAAAAGAATACATTGAACTAATGTCTCTTGCTAAGTTTTTATCGCACTGGCTATTCTAACTATTACTTACTTTAGAATACTTTTCCTTGAAATTGAATATAGGATTATTTGAATTCGGTTCACTTACAGTTTGGGCTTAAGAGAAGGCCGTATTGGTGCTGAAATAATATCAATGAAAAGAAAATTACGAATAAATAAAACAAAACGACTGCATCAGATACGATTTGTTTCTACACAATATTTCATTTTCTTTGTTGCTAAAAGCCCAATTGTTGCCCCTTTAACCGTAACAAAATATAGAGTGTAAGCCCCAAAAACAGTATTAAACGATTACAAGGAAGATGCACAACGACCCGGCCTTCTCTTGTCAGAAATCATTTATTTATATAAAAGAATATACCTCCACAATGTTACATATACGCAATTAGCTTCAGTATTAACTTAACTGAGAGTTACAACGATGTAAATTGGGATTCTTTATACTTTTCATCCTTAAAGAACGGAGAACTTACAATTGAACAATTGAAATACAGAAACTCGTAAAACCACTGCGAATATTATTAAATAGTCTTTAAAAATAAATTCACAGACAACAAAAGAGAATGCAAGCTCTACAAACTATTACGTATATTCCATACGTATTGAGGTAACATTCACACCTGTGAAAGTACGGGAAAACAATGTTGTTGACAGTAGACTTGGTTGTGTTAAACAAAGGAAGTACATAAATGCTGATAAGGTGAAAAGTTGTACTCAAAATAAGCTGTGCATTCTAATTATCTACGTTGTTTGCTATTAGGTAATAGGTGTCTGTTGGTAAAAAGAGAAAGTTTTACAAAATGCACGAGACAAAATAAATGAAGATGATAGAAAAGTAGAGCCAAACTTGATCGGGAAGACACATCACCTGTAGAAATGGAAAGACCATCTGAGCAGTTGCTTTGCTTGCGACAAACTGTTTCCTAATGCAAAGCCATTGCCCATGTTATATGACCTGGGTACGGTGGCCACCTGCGAAATGCCCCCAAAATCTCATCATCCGACAATAGTAGAAGATTATAGAAAATTCATAATTTATTGCCTTCAGTATTCCATACTCACAATCATTTCAGAACTGTATCACTCTACGAATACATAGTAAGTACAAATATTTACATTATGTACAATGAATATAAACTGAACGAGAAGAAGAAACAGTGACGAAAAGATGAAAAATAAATATATCTTCGAGACAAGTTTGACTCTAATTTGTACAGACAAGCGTGTGACCGTCCCAGTACATTGAATAATAATGAATACAATGAAAATACGGATAAGTAGAGTTAGAGAACACAGAAAGCATTAGAGCGGATAGGGAAGCCAAGGGAGTACGTGAACATACCGTCATCGATGAGAGTGGCAGTGTTGGGCTCGGTGGGCCCCGGCATCATGGGTGACACCATCGTATAGTCAATATTCTCATCCAAACTGATGAACGGAGCATTCCATCGAGGCAACTGAGTTGATCTGCCGCCACCGTTACGACCCGAGCCACCACTGCTTGACGGAAATAAACTGAGATTGGTGGGACTGATCACTCCCGACATGCCACTCACAGGATTTATGTTACTGTAGCTGAACAACTGCATTTTCAAAAGAAAAAATTACTTTCACTGATACAATAGCAGCATTAATTAAATTTCTATGCAAATATTTACTTGTCCAGAAGATTGAGAATGGAGATGACTGAGCGAGTAGTCTCTTGAGACAGGAAACGATCGTGGTGACGGAGAGCTGTCATTTCCTTGAGAATTTGGACTCAGAGGACCACCACGAGGCTCACGAGCTCCACCCGCCGAGTCATTTGTGTTCAAAGGAGGAGTGTTAGATGCGGGTGGCGAGGCTCCCAGACCAGAGCTGCCACCCATGTCCGTCGACCTGATAATTGTTACTGGTCTGGCCATGGGTGCCGTCGGGGGCGGTGGCGGTGGGAGCATTGAACTGCTGTAATACGCCGACAATTTACTGCTCACACGCGCATTCCCTCCCTACAAACCCAAAAACGGACACACCCATCAACAAACATTGTAAAACATTCAGAAATTAATAAACAATTCGACATTCCGAGACTACTCGATCGCCTGCCTACCTGCCTGCCTCTCTGGTACAATAAATCAAAGCTGCTTACCTGTCCTCCTGTACTTTGAGCCTCCTGACAGACGAGTGTAACAAAATCAGAGAAAGTGTCATGTCCATTTTCGTGGTACTTGGCCGGGCTACCGTGGTGATCATGAGATGTGTCCGTGTGGTAATAAGATGTTCCTGCACTCCCACCTGTCAAGCTGCTTGAACCCAAAGTTGTAACGGTCGTGTGTTGACTCAAACCTAAACCGTTTTTTAACAAACATCAACATCGATTTCAAAACAACCCCTTCATAAATTAATGACTTAAAAAAAATAATATCTTCAACATCATCAACATTTTCACTTGGCATTAAACATCACTCACTATATACATTTCCATGCACAATGTCCCACACAAAAATCGTAACCGTGTATGAAAGTCTGCTTAATCGTTTTTTGACCAAAACAGTTCATACGCCTTGTGTTCTACTTACTTATGTTTTGGCATTCATTAAATTAGACGTGCAATCGTTACAACTACTGCGAGAACAACTTCTCACAAGCTTTTATTACACTTCTAATTGAATTGCACATAATGGGATGACACAAAAAAATGGCTCGCGGCATATTTACTATTTATTGAACATAACAGAGACGAAAACAAGCTCTGAGCGTCTGAGCGTGAAATTCCTCTCAACAACCTCTACCTTCTTCGTTGTGTAGTAAATAATTTTTCCCATTTGCATACTGTTACATACATACCACTGTAGTGAGCATATGTGATTCTCTAATGTCTAAGGGTTTTGTGGGCATAAATTTTATTGTATCATGGCCCAATATTCATCAATTATAATTCCCCGTAGAATATTAAAGAGTTTATCATGACACGAATTAAAAAAGTGGCAGAATAGCGCCGAACAAGGTTTGCTGTCTGCAGCAGAGATGCAAAGTCATAAATGTATCTATAGATAAACGGGGTATTTACATGTGTACACTACTGCAACAGGTTTCCAATTAAAGATTTTTCTTGGCGCAATGCAAATAAGTGGCAAATAAAGACGAGAGTGAGCTTAACTGCCTTTCATCCCATTCCACGTTCAACTCTACGATATAGTTTGCATAACTGTGTGCCTGGCAGCCCGTGTGACTAAGGAACTAGTTGATTAATGTATAACAGTGAGTTTGGATGAGCAGCAGTCGATATAGTCTGGCGGTACACAATCTCCGCTATATAACTCGTCCAAAGTCAGCACAGTTTTAAGGTGGGCAATAAAATCAACAGAATTCAACTCGAGTAGCAGCATCAACAGACAGCAAAAAAAACCAGACACATCACATCTACACAACAATTTTTCATTATTCCCTATTCCACGTACTGCCACTGCCACCATGTACTACAACAGTAGCTTATATCATTTTCTCTTGAAATCTCTTATAGCTACTACAACCACTACCGCTCTGCTATATACAAAAGCTACTCTGCTGTACCATACCACACGGACTGTGATTGTAAACACTCACCCTCGGTGGCATTCCCGTCCGTCCATGCATCTTGTTCCCTTCACTTACCAATATACAATATCAGGAAAGCAATATTCATCCGACCGTAGTAATTTAATTAAACGATAAAGAAGAATAAGTCATAAAATTGCAGAGATTTTTTCAAATCTATTCTCATGTTGTTATTTTATACAGTGTACTGTTAAGGCTACAAGATACGTAGTTTATACGGATTTTTTTGCATTGTTTATAGCGATAAATTGTGCACCATAAGATTCTTCACTCAGTCACTCACTCAGTCACTCGGTGCTGGCTACAGTAGACATGAGCTATAAAAACGTATTAGTTTTATCTCACTCTAAACATCAAAACATGCATAACCACTTAATCGAATTACGTACTTCTATTCTATGTCGTGACGGAATTGTGATGACAATGGATATCTGATTAAGTTCAACCGCACTCCAATTTCCTACGTTCTCTATTTCTCTCTCTGTGCTGCTACGCACCAGAGTAACGAGTCAGGGCCAATGGCAAACATCTCTTTTAACTTAATTTCATTTTGTTGTCCGGACGCAGTCATTTTCTGTTTCAAGATTCATAGTGATATGATTGAGCTGCTCAGGTCAATCACATATTCGTCCTTACAGTTGGCTTTGGAACAAAACTCTTTACCATCAGCAAGCGCATCGCTCATCTGACATCAACTTAAACATCAGATCCATCTCAAAATCTCATTACTCTGCCTATTCACTACATGAAGTTATGCGCTATTTACCTACACGGTTAGTGAATTAAGAGCTGAACTTTTATGTCAAAAAGTCTACAGAGGAGCATGGAAAATGCGTTCTACTGATTGAATACATTGCAGTTACTGCAGTAGGTACACTTTGTTTGTGAAAACGCCCAGGTGCAAGGTGCTGGGAATAAAATTCCGTGTCAATGACAGTGAATGGCATCGGACCATTTCGAGATCTCGTTAAAATTCGACAAGATCAGAATTGGATAAATTTACGAACGAGTAGTAGTAATTACCAGGTTGTCTAATGTTGAGACCCAATGGGGAAGGGCTGGACGACTGATCAGCCTCGCTGGAGCTACTACTGACTCTACTATTAGATTTAACCACCAAGTCGCAACTGTTGGCGGCCGCCGTCTTAATCGCGGAATGAGAATGGTGATTTCCATGATGAGCAGCGGCGGGATGAGCATGTGGAGGATTCGTGTGCGAGTGGGCAAGATGCACTGCAAGGGGATGAATGTGATGAGAATGAGTGTGAGATTGGGAATGCGAGTGAGCCATATGATGATTGTTGTTGCTGCCGCTGTTACTATTGCCACCACCGCCACCGCCACTGTTGTTATTGCTACTGGAGCCGGTGGAATTGCTGCCGCTGCTTCCTCCGCTCGTGCTGCTGCTATTGTGGATGTGATTGGACGAGTGGCGACTTTGACTGTGATGATGTCCTAAAAGCGTTCGCAGAAAATCGTTGAAATAAATCGTCTATAGTTAACGTACGATTCATGTAGCGTCGTCATTCCATATTTCCCATTGTAAATGACAAAGCGAGAGATTCTTACTGAAGAAATAAGAGTACGTATAGGCAGCACCTTGAAAACCCCTGTTTACAGTTACGCATCCCTTCACCTTAGCCCATTGTAGCATAAGAATAGTATATTGAGAAGAAGGAAACCCGCTATTTGCCAAGATTCAAGTCCAAATGTCAAAGAGCTAAATAAAGACAGCAGAGAAACCTATTCACCATTCCCGTTGCAAATAAAAGCTTGCTACCGTAAATAATTTCCATTGAATCCATTCAAGTACAAATTACGTAAATTCCTAGCTACTTCCCTCACCGATGAAAAGTGAAGCTACGGAAAATAAATTCTGCCCGGCTAAATATGAACCCGGTATTTTTAACACTACTATTTGCACACCAGACGATGTAGAGCTGATTGTTAACAGCAGAGAGAAGCCTTGTCCACAATCAGCAGGGCAGGAAAATATTTATTCAGACTGTTATAAAGTTAACTTAGTTAAAGTTATATAGGATTATAGCGAAATAGTTTATAAAATATAAAATTAACTTAGACTGCCTATTATTAAGTAGAAATTGTAACACCAGGACAGATAAGTAAGTACAGTGCTGTATGTACTGTACAATTCATGTGACGAAGAAGAGAAAGAGAGCCGAGAGCTGTAAAGTAGAGTTTGTTTTATTGTTGAGCTTAAGGTGCATTACTAGTTACGTAGCCTCATGCTATAATCATCAATGTCTATAAAATATTGGATTAATGTCCCATTCATAACAACGCCAACATAACAGAATGGAGCATAACACAAGCCATTCCCTTCCGCACTACACAACATAAACGCTCATCCAGCTCAATGCTAAATGATCCAACACTAACACATGAATCTCGGCCTTTCGCCTCTCTCTCTCTCTTTCTCTCGACTCCATCCCACTTCACACTAGTGAACACGACGGACATTTCTTCAAGTCGACAAGACAATAAAAGCAACTGTATATTGCTGTAGGTTGTACGATGTACATTTAACACAATACTTGTAAAAAGCCATCCTTACCAATGCCTCTGTCCATATAAACCAAGTAATATTCGTAGTAGTGGAAGTAGTAGTAGTACATAGTAGCAAATAGAATGACAGTAAGAAAGCCCACAGCACCCCATAATACTACTACAATGCACATTCTATAGTAAAAGTATAAAAACTTGTCACCAGCACCACTGTAGTAGTACTTACCATGCAATTGAATAGCATTCGAATAGTATAGAACTTATTAAATTCAAGAAATTCTCTAAAACCACATTAAAATAAATTGCAAGCAATTTGATTGCACAAGCAAATTGATTTCTCATTGTGACAGATTAATTTTTCTCAAGATATAGTACACCCTTCCCACACACTTTGCAGGAGGACTGCCACTTGGGCGCAAGTTTTCTGAAGACCATACTAAAATATTTTCTCCCTTGTGAATTGCATGATGAATCGTGCAAGGAATGATTGTACTTGTGTTCCTATACAAATAGTGTGCTTTGGTAGCCGTCCAAGTAGTTCACATCTGAATACAATTAAAGTATGGAATTTGGAAAAGCTCCGTTATGTTTTCAACGAGTGGATGGGGTGAGGGTGTAAATACCAGAAGAAAAGTTAATCTAAAAGTATTCTGCTCATAAAGAACAATTCCATCACTTACCATGATCAACTTCTGAGTGCCAACTAGTTTGACTGGATAGGGAAGCAGGACTCTGTCCATAGTATGTCACCTCATTGTTTTTGTCCCTCCCTCCTCCTACGTCCAATGGGTCTTCTTCAGAACTCAGTCTTCGCCTCTTACTTCTATGCTCGGTCGTTGGACTAGGTAAACTTCGAGGCAGCGTCAATGGACCTTTGAGATTCACGTCAAATTATTTTCTTTTAAATCAATTACTAGCAAGTTACTTTTATTTTTGCATTTCCACACATTTCTATACATATAGAGTAATAGTAAAAGAAGCGACTGTGACTCACTATAGGTTCCTGATCCCATGAGCACAGTATGGTCAGGACCCGGGGGAGTGTAGCTGTTACAGTAGTAGCTACCTGTGTTCTCTATTTTGATTGTTGGCTGGAGTCCGTTCGGTCCTTGGACAATGGACGCTGCGTTTAAACCAAATAAACGAAATTGAACGATATAAGATGGCTACACAAGAAAGGCGAGATTTTGATGTGCTCAGTTGCCCGTCAATATAATACAAAAGCAATAACCAAAATGCATGGCAGCCACAGACTAAAAGACAGAGAATCATCCCTTATAATATTGCACTGGTATGTATCTGTAGTCGAACCACCACCAACCACTTCGTACTTTGTATACATTAGTATGTAACGCTCGTAGGCATTAAATTGTTATGATGTTGTAACTGTGTGTAGAGAGAGAGAGAGAGAGAGAGCAGTGAAGAAAAACAGTCACAGTGAGACTCTCACAGTTCTTTTTTTCACATTCTCCAGCAATAATACGATGAACGTGCAATAATAATTGGAAATGAAAATAAGGATCCCCTCTCTGGGAACAAGGAAGACGACAGCAGAGGGTGATCTCGGTGCGCACTGCAACCGTGCAGGCAACGCAATAAGAATCCTAAGCCCAGGAATCAACGTTAAGAAAGCAAAGCTAAGCAAAGGCAGTGTAAGGATAGAAATGAAATCTCTGTCACATTACAATATTACAATGATGCATTTATGTGTCTGTAGCCTATGAAAGAGCATATTTCTCCCTGGCTCTCCATGTACTTAGGCTGCCGTAGCGCCACGACCGTCCTATTGTATTCTCAACATTGCATTCGAAAAATAGACAAGGAAAGACATTATGACACGACACAACCGGGGAATAACTGTTTCCCTTTTAAGCTATATCTGCCTGTACATTTCTATGTACATAGTATCTACAGTAGGCTGCATGCAGTCACTGCCACAATCACTACGTGTATCTCCGTAGGACACGACTGCACAGACCTACGTACGTACGTAATACAGTCTAATATGCATCTATGTATGTTCATCTGCAAGTTCTGAGATACTTACGCAAGTATGTGATGCAAAGGCTAGGACGATCTGTGTATCTCTATAAAAATAGTCAATGTAATTTTTCGATAGTCAAAACGGTGCTGCTCAGCACCGAGCTCCCATTCACAGATAAAGCGATCCTCCACAGACTTATCGAAAGAAAGTCAATAGATGCTTTAGTTTTTTTTCCCTTTTCTTTGCCTATACTATGCTTTTCCATGCATGACATGACAGTCCAATTCAAATCCAACGAAAGAAAAAGAAAGTGGAACTTTATAGATGGGACACTAAATTGCATCTTGTGTCATACGGAATACGAATGGTAGCAAATGTACGTAAAGAGGGAGAATTACGAGGTGAGCACGTTATTCAGTTGCTTTCTTAGATTTTTAGGATGTTTTTCTCCTGTATTTTTTCCTCTCTCTCTCTTTCTCTCTGTGTCTCTATCTGTCTCTCTCCCTATTGACTTCATATGCGGCTATTTGTACTGTACATACTGAATGCATACAACGTTTGTCATAACTTATGTATAAATGTGCTCAGATCAGATTTCCTACTTAAAATGGGCTGTACCTATTCTGTCTGCCATTCTCAAGGTTCTTTCTAGTCTTACAACATAGTTCACCACTTCGTTTTTAAAATATAAACACAGATTCACTTGGAATGCAGACGTTTATGTATTCATGCATTGTAGTTACATTATCTGAATTTTAAGTCCTATGTACATGGTGTATACATAAGCTGCTGGGGATGGATCTTGTAGAATAGATACTAACTAGTTAAAATATCAGCATTATTTGCAAGAAGGCCGTCAAGCAGTGCATAAATAGAAGAAGCATATAAACACATGTCAATAATGTAGAATAGAAGTTGCAAAATAACTACTAATGAAGCACAGCGAATGATGTCAAAGGATCCGGTAGACAAAGTTGTCCGTGCTAACGTCTGTCAGTGTGAGCGGGAAGCTAAAAGCGGCATAGTGAGTGCAAGCTGTCAGAAAGTTTAGTATCCTTCCTTTCTGACCAGTTTCCTTGTCAAATCACAAATAAAAGGAGATAAAAAAAAGAAAAAGGGGTTAAAATGGAGTCAAGTCAAAAGTCGTGTCAAGACAAGTAGGTTCGACACCTTTACCTCAGTTTGTCTCCTATAGAACCAAGCTGGCTCAACTCAACCAACAGAGTGTACATTCCATAGTGTCTCCTGGCAGATATATCTCTTGTTCCTACATGTCTCTATCTCACTCACTCATTGTCAGTTGAGGAAGAGCGGAAACTCATATCTCTCCAGTGAGCATTGGGCCAGCCTCTGCATGCCGACTACACGAGGGTCTACTCTCGATATACCGAATGTACATAAAATGTTACTTACCTAACCTTGCACAACTTCTGGCAAACTTTCCCTCTCACTCACCCTACCTCACTCTCCACCCAGTAGTCACTCCATAAACAAACTATAATGCTAGACAACCGCACACCACACTCACTTAGCTATACCCTGTGTACTCTGTACACACAACATATGAGTCCTTTAACCATATTGATACCGTTCACAGAATATCAACCACATTTATATTCATAACAATTATCGTCGTCGTAGCCACCAGACTTTCTCCGTATGCGCCTAATCATCCACTAATAAAACGAAAAGAAAGGAAAGAATATTTTTACTCCTACCAGCTTTATAATTTCTGCCTGCACCATGACTGTTCAAACCGCCCCTTTCAGTGCATCTAATATTTCACACAAAATCTACCTAATGGTGTCAACAAATTACTAACAAAAATTCAATAAAGGTTACAGGGAGTTAATTTATGTGAACAACAAAGATTTAGTAGATTTTAGACATTAGTAGTGTAAAACTTGTGTAAATATTGACTTGGTTGTATTTAAAAAAAAGCTCAATTGTAATTTGTCTAATGATTAGCGAAAGATTAAATAAACTTGACGTTGTAGAATGGTTCGTACGTAAAAGTCGACTTAATTTGTTGTCATGTGGCCGTAGGTGAATAAGAATCGTGGATAGAGACCATAGTCTAGGAAATAAGTCAAAAAGTCAAGATCTCCTCTCATTCTGTTCTCTATGTGCAATTGAATAAGTTGGCTGGAATTAAATTCAAAAGGGGAAAACGTCTGAGAAGTATCTTTGGGTAAATGTAAGGGATGGAGTGGCGTATGCATGTGTGACAGAAAGACAAAGACGCCGGCGAAAACGCTCGCTTCCCTGAACATTGGATTTCCATAGGAGAGCCATAAAAGAATCCATGTGTACTGTAGTGCACGACCAATGAACAGATCTCACTATCCACTACAATATATTTGTGCTGTGGCCCAGTCTACTATATTCCTAGTGCTAGCACTGTGACTACAGCCTCACCACTGCTCTATATGTACAGATAGTAGAAAATGAAGCCACGAGCTACAAATCACCTCAGCTTATGAAATTCTCTCTGTCGACTACCAGGGAGCGTGCAGTAAACTGGGCATAGCCGAACGAGGCAAGCCACTGCCATACCCACCAGCCACAACCACAAGTTTGGAGATCTTGTGTGCAGTAGACAAGTGACTATCTCAATCGTAGTGTGTGTCTCACAGTATCGTATCGTTTCATATCAGTGGCTTCGTCCTCTTGCCGCGCGCCTAGATACTACACATGAACATGAATAAAGTTATTTCTTTGACAGTAAGCAATTGACTACTGGGTTGCTACTCTCTCATCGTCAGTCAACCACCACACCATCATACCACTAAAGGGAGCATCGCTGTGCAGAACAAGCTGAGCACGCCATGAACAAGGCTAACCACATACACACACATACACAACCAGTCTGTCTTGAAAAACTCTAATCCAATGGCCCTACTCTACTTGAAATTGTCTCTTTTCCATTTCTTCATGAGGAGAAAGAGAGAGAGAAAGAGAGAGAGAGAGAGAGAGAGAGAGAGAGAGAGAAAGAGACGGAGGGTATTTTGTCGAGTTAAAGTCATTCCAAGGATGGCTAACTACTCCCACCACCAACCAACCACACTGCCAACCAACCGAAGCGTCCATAGAGCCGGACTAGCATTTTATTACTATTATGAACTATCTTAACATCACAGAGCACTATTTGTCCTGTACAAACTGTACATATATGAAAAACCATATCGTCAATAAATTTAGATGTGCACCATATACAGTGATAGTGGGCTGCACTGTCTCTATTCCCTTTCATGCTTCCATTCCTAATCATAATACCTAATCATATATTCAGAGTCCCAAAGAGAAAGTCAAGTGAAAAGACTTTCTCTCTAACTCCACGCACAGTAAATACACGGAGGAGGCATACAAGCTCCACTGAACTGGTCTTAGTGAGTATTAGCAAGCCAGTAATGTAAGTATGTGGTGTCAGCAATGTATCTGTGCTACCTAAATAGTTATATTATCATGACTGGAATCAAGAACCTAAATCAACGATTTTTATTGTAAGACTCATTGAATTCAATTCGAGCTTTTAGTCTGACTTGAATAAATGCACGGCCCAAAGTCTTGTATCTGCTTACGAACAAATCATCGAGAGAGAGAGAGAACGTTGAAGGCGTATAAATATATAACTGAAATGGTGTATAAAATAAGTCATAGAGCGAATTCTCCGTGCTCCGTGCTACATTTCTATTAGAGAAATGAAGAGGACGACTTCTGAGCTTGAGATTGCATTGCACTGCATAACACGACATCACAATTTCCTTCCGCACGCCCGATTCCGCAAATTCAATAAGTACCCACATACAAGTTCACCACGGGACTATATGAATACTACTTATATGGATGCACACTGTTGTTTTGTTGTGGTCTCTGGTAGTTAATATCGGAAAGATGATAATAATCAATACAAAATAAATGAGCAGAGAGCAAATCTGTGTGTGTGTGTGTGTGTGTGTAGAAATTGTAGAGTCAAGATATGAGAACTAAAGTTGGTTAGTTCAGAGTCGGCCCTGCATTTGCTGTGCTCTGCGTGTGTGTTGTCTTTGTCTAGGAGCTCCGTGACATGTGTATGTATCTGTGGTATATGCATTGGCTGTTGTACGGTGTGCACGGATAAGTATGTTTGCTAAAGACTATAGTTCAACATAGTTTGTGTCGTACTGATGAAAAGGGTCAGAATTATGACCCGAGCAACTCGTCAAATACCTCCCCTGGAGTGGTGGAAAACCGCAGTGACAAAGCTGTGCTCCCAAACTGCTTAGTTAAATGGCTAGTAAAGGAGACACCATTTGTCATCAATTCGTACACACAACATTTAGCCTCCCGATGCATATACAACAGACCATAAAAGCTTCTGATGATATCATGAAATTACTACACGCCACACTGTTCTCTCTGTCTCCCTCATAACAGTGAGTGCGTCTCCCGATTTGACTGTACAGGCGGCGGTCTTTTCTGCTCACTTCGTCTGAACGTACGTGTAAGCGTACAGTCTCTCTGTGTATTTACATGGACGCTCCTCCTATCCCTCTCTCTCTCTCTCTCTTTTTCTCTCTCGTCAAACTGTTCTCTCCGTCTACATGGCAGTGGAGTAGAAGTATTTACACAGGGACTGCCTACACATTCACCTCTATCTCCTTTAAAGACTGTGGCTTACACAAAGCAAACATAGATACGGCCAGTAGATACATTAACACACTACATTACATTGGATTGCATTACTTATTTTCATATGGAGCACAATAGAATCTATAAATATAACATGCCTTCACATTTCCAAGTATTATGCACAGCTTACTCACTGGCTCAAACGTTCAGTGTGAACAATAAGTACCAGCACCTCATGTACAGACGTATACGTATACCTACTCTGCCGCTACTTCTACAGCACAATGCACGCACACAAGACTGAGCAACAAAAATGAAAACATTTACAAACAAATGCATATACAGAATTGCAGCATCGCTTTTCTTTGCCTACTTTCTTCTAATGAATACAGTGGGCCGTACATTTTCCTCATTCATCAAAGGAAGTAATTACATTCTCTTGCTGTGTACACACAATCGTCACCTATGTAATTAAATTAGATAGTAACGGTTTTAAACTTTATGAAATTATGCTTTTAATTGTCTATAGTCGCTCTAATTGCCTGAGAAAGCAGATGTTAAAAGTAAAAAGCAAAAAAATTGAGTTGTTTCCTCCCCACCACCTTAAAATTTGCCGCTATTACAGATCTTAGTTTGAAAATATGCTACAGTGGGTTTTTTTACAAGTGTTTCTGAAATAGTGGTAATAATAATAATGGGCAAAGCCACAAATGAACGGGAGCGGTTGCAATTTGCTTAAGTACTAGTACATGGAGAATGTGTGTGCACTGTATGCCTGTACATGTAAATAAAATATAGTAAGAATTAGGCACAAAGTGGCAAACGAATGAAAGAAAGAGTGGTCTAACTACAGATACGATACAAGTACTAGTAATATACATAGGGAGGAGGTAGTCACCTTTGGAGAGTCGCCAGAGCTCTTTGGAAGAAAAAACTCCCGTGGCCAATATTGTGTCATTGCATATTACTCCGTTGTACGGATTGTGAGCATACCCTGTCCAAAGAAACCAATATTCATTAGTCATGGTTCGCAAGTGATCCATCCAAACAACTTGTACAGAGAAAGTAGACACAGAACAGAAGGAAAAAAGTCGCATGCCTAATTTCAATCTCAATCCATACAATTCAAGTCATTCAACCCAATTAATTTCAATTCAATTCTGATTGCACACAACACATGTGCATAATGTACAGATAATAAAAACTACAAACAACAATACGCTGCGACACCAATTCTTACGATTACCTAGACATACAGAAATTATGAGTAAACTAGAAAAATACAATTTTAATACAACTTTCTTATGAATAAATATGGAACCATCAAAATAGAATGTATGTATAATTACATGTTTAATAGCTCTACTAGTATTTATTTATATTGTAATTCTGTTAATCCATTGCTACAATCCTGGTTCATGTCTTCTAATAGGATTCTGACTACTATTAAATACTAGTTACATATATTTCTATAGAAATAGTGGATGGGAATTCTGCCGTTAAACCGTAAGAGGAGAATGGACAAAACTACTACGGATGTTTATTTATACGGAACTTGTGTAATGTGCTGTTGAGAGAGAAGAAGAGAAGTTACATATTTATTGTGGGATGGGACTGCTAGAAATAGTAGAACCACTCGAAACGTATAGTAAATGTAGATGTGTAACATAGAAGTCAGGAGATGACAAGGTGGAAAAAGAATCAGAATGAGCGAGGGAAAGACATGGAGTCGAGTATTTGTCACGGAGGCAGAGTGTCGACAGCTCATGTGAATGAATGAACGGAACAAAAGAGCCCCAGAAAGAATGAAAGAAGGAAAGAAAGCTGACAGACTGGAGTCGAGTCCGGTTTTTCTTTCTTATTATTTCACTTTGGGTCAGCCAGTCTAACTTTCCGCTAAACTGAAAGCTTTGCTCTATTTTCTTCTTTCCTTTTCCTTCTTTCACTTTTTCTTCTTTGGATTCCCTTCTTTGGTTTCTTTACTTATTGCACACGGGCAACTTCCTACACTGTATCGTGTTACACTATGGACCTTGCGAGTTCTTTCACAGCTTTCACAATAATAAACACTATAGGATATTATTCTCCCTCTGTGTAACCAGTCCCAATGCTCGACACCAAGTAGCCAACGTGTTTATGAGCTATCTGTAAACAAAGCTGTCCACATTATACCTTAGCGCCCTACGTGGCGAAGAATACGCCAGTTATTGACGTGAGGAACGGTACATAAATTCACCGGTTCGACGAATACGCTTCCAATGCTATCTTTTGTACTGTTAATATAAATAGAAGTGGCTTCTATAATGACATATAGTGAGTGAGTGTATGTTTGTGTGGGAGTGGTGGGAGTTGTGCTGATCCAAATGGAATAGCATTCAACTGTAAAAGAAAGAGTTGCTAACATAAGTGAGTGAGTGGGGATGAAGAAGACATGACAACAAGACAATTGTTTGCTGCTCACTTTCTACTGCAGAAAGTCAAGTCGGTCAGTTTTACTTTGTGCATTGTGGGAAAGATTGTTTCAGTTTGTCGCTTGGCTGAATGTTGTTGATCGCAATCAGAAGCCTGCAAGTCAACTGAACTCTTTGCTCCGTTGCACCTAACTGAATTGAATTGAGGGCGCTAGTCATTCCAAAGAACACAAGAACAAATCCAGAACAAGAAATGGAGAAAGAGACCGTGCTGGAGACAGTAGAACAGCTCTCCGCAGTATTAACACGTGTGCGTGCAAGCACGTGTGCATCTATATGCAACGAGAGTGACAGGACCGTGAATGAATGGGGGATATTGAATCTGAGAGAAGACAAAGGAGACGGAAGCAGTATTTAGTGCACTAGTGCGCTCACTTATGATACAGAGTGAGAAATTGCAAGAATTACATTAACTAAAGATATGTAAGTAACGCTGTACTACTACATATCATTGGATTCCATTGCATTAGCCTCTATGAAGAATAATAGCTTTACTTATATTATAAGAGCAACTATACATTGGAGAATCTCTGTGGACTGCAGTTTAGCTGTGGGCGCTCTTTGCTCTTTCAATGTGTGTGCACTACTACATGATTGAATTAGAAAAGAGAAACACATACAGGGAAATGAATTTCCCGAATAGATTTTACGTCTTCCCTCATAATAATATACAATATTCCATTTAGACTCTTGCAGCACAATGGAGATGCCTGCACACAGAGCTATTACAGTACTTAGAGTAGGAATTGCATTAGAATGCGAATATGAATATGAATTGTCCGTTGTTTTGTTGGGAGAGGAGAGAGAAAGGAGAGGAAAAAAGAGCCGAGGAAAGTGGAAAGAATGAAATAGAGAGAGACAGGCTAGCACACATATATTTCCAAGGAGATGGCATAACACATTGGAGATGGAGCGAAGGCCGAGAAAGGGGTGAAGCGAGATGTGAATGAGAGTTGTGTGTATGGAGCCTGAGAGAAGAAAGTGGAGAGCAAGCGAGAAAGAGAGAGAGACGGAAGAAAGAAAAGGACAGGACATCTTATGAATGTGTGTGCAGAATGTAGTACATGGAAAGGGAGCGTTTCGCATAAAGTACGCTGTGTAGTGGAGTGCAAGGCAATAGAATGTAATGTAAGAGAGAGAGAGAGAGAGAGAGAGAGAGAGCGTTGCCGGAGAAAGGGTAGAAAGTATGAGCTAGAGCGTGCAGTGGCCGCAGAATAAGTATAACAGTACATTTAGCGAGTGTATGTAGTGAATGTAGTATTCCGTGGCAAGAGGATACAGTGTCCAATGTAGTGAGCATTTTGAGTACAGAGTGTGTACACGTATTTGTAGTGGTGGTTGGTGGTGGTGGTGGGTTCGTTTTGGGTTCGGTGTGGTGTGGTCGGAATAACTGCCGAGTAAGGAGTACGGGAGCAAGTCGTCAATTGCTTGGCGTTATCTTGCTGGCGATGCCTATGGAGTCGGCTCGTTTTATATGTTGACAAGAGTGGTTTTTTGGTGGTGTTGGAAGTGAATTGATGACAAGTTCTATCCTCTGATATGGGTTGAAACAAACCGACCTTTCGTGGAGATGTGGATCCCCATTTTGTAAGACATACGAGCACTATCGTTTGTCATATAAGTAGAAGGAAAGACCCCGTATCCGCTATGTCCCTTGAACCCAGTCTCCGTCTTCCTTACCAAAGAAAATTTACAACCACCGACGGCATGAGAAACCATCGGGACCTGCCCCTCTCTTTTGACTTCCCTTTAAATATCACCTATAAATCCCAAATCTCAAATAGATTGCTCATCCATACTCATCTCTACTATTCAACATCCACCTACCATATATTACAACCACTTACGTTATGTTATGTTACGTTTACCTATTTTATGCTCCCATATCCATGATATCTGCACTCTGTGCCCATCACCCACCCAACCAACCAGCCAGCCAGCCAGCCAACTCACCCAACTCACCCACACAATCCACCACCACCACCACCACCATTTACCGCACCAGAATACCGCTAACACTGAAATCTCTACCTTGCACTATCTGCACATTGGCCACATGCTTATCGCCATCACCAGGATCCCTATCACAACATTCCGCTGTCACCAACGACCACACAAACAAAATGCTTGCACAGATATGAACAACTAAAACTCACTCAGTCTCACATTATCTGCGAATCGCTAATACGATGGACATGTACTACAAATCCGTCCCCACCCTTCAACACAGTCACAGAAAATAAAATTGATATTAATATCTAATGGCGGTAAAACTTTGAACACATTTCAAAATACCAATATCTACTACTCACTATGTTCACTATAAAATATTACCACTTTCCTTTACTGTTGAAAATGCTGATATCATAGTTCATTCACGAGTACCTTAACACAACGGCTTTCACCATTTGCTCATTGACTTTTTTCATCACTCTTTCTCCATTATATAGCGTCTTACCGATTACTTGCCATTAGCGGTAAAATATGGAAGAAATGTTATCTACATTCAATTGTACGTAAAAAAATTGGCTTCTAAATAGTCTCGATAATTCTTGGAAGAAATTGATGCTTTTTTCCACAAATATGTTCAAATTAGAACCTGTTTACTGCACATATGGGTCAAATGAATCCAGTCAGTACAAAGTTTAATCGAAATACTAACAATTTGTCTCTAAATTTCTAGACTTTAGAAATTATTATATGGAAACAAATTTTCCCTTTTACTTAGATTGTAAATGGAAAAAAAATCCACTACTCTATTGTGCAATGGTCAATAGAGTCAGATATCCTTCAGATTAATTTGCAAATCTGAAAAACTTTGTTTGCCTTTGGTCAGTAAAAGCGCGAGAGTCTAACAGTGCACCATGCTCATAAAGGCAGTAAGTTCCATTAGGTGAAAGTGCACAATGTAAAGACTCGCATAATATGTGCTAATGTAGATTGTATGGATGTTGGAATAGCTTCCTGGGCTTAGTACCACAATTCGGTACTAATGAAGATGGGTAAAATATTGGACAGAAAAGAAATTTATGTATAAACGGCGACTTAGGAAAACACACTTTTACACAGAAGGTGAATGAAATGGAATTTTCGTCGGTGAAGTAAGAAGTGGCAGTCGTCAACTCAAAGAAAGCGATAGACCAGACTGAACACTCACTGAGCTAAACTTCAAACTGATGAAAAGAGATAGAGAATGGAGTGAGAAGAGGGACAGAGAACAGAGAGAGAGAGAGGACAGCCACAGCAACCAAGCGAGTGGAGATGGGATTTGCCCATAATTATTATTAGCTCTGTGAGTTCTCGGCATACTTAATGGAATCATTAAAGTATAGGGAAAACGGCAAGAAAGTGATGATGAGAAGTAGTTTACGACTTGAGCATGAAAGCAGCTTTAATAGCCTTAGTAGCGTTAGGTGTGCTACGGTCATTATTTTCAGTTAGTAATGCAACTATCTGTGAAAAGTCTACTACCTCCGGCTCAGCCCACATTATTTTATTCATCGAGATCAACGTAATGTTACTCAGTCCTATTAAATTCCGTTTGCAACACACACAGAGTACAAATCGCATCTTCTACTCGCTGCCGATGATGAATACAAAACACTAGTTTAAAAATATTCTTATCCAACGAAATAAGTTAAAAGCCTATTTTTAGGATAAAATGTCAACGTAGGTGTTCTACCCCTATACACAATACGACGTAACTAACTTAACTTAATAAAGACATAACGAGATTAGATTGACTTGGCAATCTCTAAATTTAAATTATACTAGATTGCTGCATCGATGCGTGAATCCGCAGTTAAACGAAGGAAAACTTCGTTTAAGGTTCACCATGGAATACTTTGCTTTCAAATGAAATCTTGAAGCTATTTAATCTCCCTTTGAGCCCACAGCATCTCTAAACACGCTTATTAATCCGACAAGGTCGACAATTTTTATATAAACCTTGTATTTACGTCTACTGTAGAAATTATCGAATATTTATTCTCAAGAAAGTGGATATCTTTAACACCGTGACTGGAAACCAACAATCTTCCGTCCATCTTTTAGTGCATAGGGAAAGACAAGTCAATTCCCCAGGCGTACGCACTAAAGGCCCTAATGAACACTCAACGTGAACAACGAACTATTAATCGAGCACATTTAGCCATAACTCTGCGAGAGAATTTAAGCTACCTTCCTCCTACGCTTCTGCTATTTCTATTACATAGCCCAGTGAAACGAGTACTAACAAGTCAAACAACTCTTACTACACTTTTATGTAGAACCGAAACTGCAAAACAGTCATCTCCTTCACCAACCTTAACGTTACGAATTTTTCACTGAAATTAGCAAACCTTATAAAAAAAATTCAACGAGGACTACCTATATTAACGAGATAAATGCACGTTCCCATTAGCACACATTATGGAAAATACCTCCTCAAGTCCTGTGTTCATAAGGTTCCAATCAAATCTAAAAGCAGGTGCAAAAACTCTATTCTCTCAAGCTATTTCCTTGATGTCAGTAGAATATTTTATGCACCTTATACTATGTATATGATGCTCTACTGAAGTATTTCAATGTAAGTTTCACGTATTAGATATGACAAGATTCAGTAGTTTTGAGAATGGACACATTTTCTGCAAAGTGTAGTTGACTCGAGTATTCAACAAACTGCGATAAAACACAAGCAATGATTTCACTCATAAGAGGAACGAGTCTATTGCAGTTCCATGAAAGGAAAGGGAACACATTGAATGCTATATGTATGTGTATGCAGGAATGGTGGTAGGCATGTATTAGCAGAATATAATACAGGTATATACATATATATATGTATTTTGACCCTAATACCTCTCTGCACCTCTATATACAAATAAATAAATAAATACAGAGCGTTCGGTGGTAGCTGAGAGAGAGAGTAAGAGAGAGAGAGAAGAGCGTCGAACAAACCAACAGTACATAAGTGATCTCCCATATATTTATTACTATGTCTATGTAACAGAAAGAGAAAACAGAATCAAATATCATGATTTATACAGCTTTTTCACCCTTCAAATAAAACCTGAGCTTTTCCAACTGAGAAGACTTGAATGCTTTCTCCTTTTATCCACCACTCGGATCTCAACCGAGTTTCCAGCAGCACATCAACCAATTGCTACTACTGACAACTGTTTGTATCATGTCCCATGTATGTACGTATGTATGTATGAACCCATAGATACGCTTTATTGTATCTGTGTGCATTTGAACGGCACGGCAAACATATACTCTTAGTCATGTCCTTTCACTTATAGACATGCTCGTGCCATTGCTGCGAAAACATTACTCGCTTCCACTGTGTCTCACTCAAATGCACCCAAGCAGAGCTATTGCTTTCCGTAGACTGCTCATACTTACTCACATACGTTCTCTAATGCCATTCTACAGCATCTTCATCCCTACCCATCTCTCCGATGTCTGTGCACTACACCATCCACGCTTTCTCTCTCTCCCAATTCCGACTTTCTCCAACACACGTTAGATATTTTCTCCGTCTGTCCGTGTTGACTGCACACGGCCTACTCTGTGTACACCAGTCGTAGAGGTAACGATATAATGCAACATTTTTCGCTACGTTAGGCTTGCTCCTCGTTGGTCTTGTTGTCACAACACTTGCACCATTTCTTTTCGTCATCAGCTTGAAAGTAAGCTTGGATGTAATGACGGCTTCGCGCCACTATTTCATAAGGTCCCAAGCTCCCATTAGAATTGATTAGGTTAATACAGCCATGTACTACATGAATACATGTTACGGCTCATGTGCTCACAGGCTTTATGCAGAGATACACTTGCAACACTTTAAAGTGGAGCAAAACCCACAAGATGCTTTCACAAATGTGTAGCAGAGTATATCCTAGTGCACTATATTCTATACATACAGATACATACAGTACTAAAGGAATACTAGTGGAGAGGAATTTATAGTGAAATCCGTTTGAAATTTTACGTCCGTTTAGTTTTCACTTGTGCTAAGGTAGTACTATACGTCATTATGAAGGCAACGTTGAATGCAGCAGTTGCATATTTGTAGTGGGGCGTTTTCGAGTGAGCACTGAAGCCAGTACATATAATTTGGTGTGCTGGTAGCAGTGTACACACGATTGTTCACGTTGTCTCTCGCCATCCTTGCTCTCTATCTGACTGTTCGGAAGAAAAGGATGCAGTGACAACTGGAATATGTGAGCAAGTGCTCCTCTCCTTCCTACAGCAATTTCATCACTCGTTATTGAGGAAGAAGGTAATCATAAGGCCGTCTTGAATGGCTTTCCATGTCCACTGAACAACGATTCTATCTCATTCCTACCCTTCCCTCTGTCTCATTTTATCATGAGAGCTCAATGTTAGCCGGCATAAGTCTGTCTCCATGTCTCTCCACTGTATTACATAGGAATCCAGTTCCCGAGTTCCCGAGTACAGAGTCTGTAAGTACACCCGTGTATGTATGTACACTAGTCGACTAGGGCAGCACGACTTTCTGTAAATACACGATCCCATTTCATGCTCTGCCATTCCATCCCATTCGCAATTCTTCCGACTCGTCTCGAATTCACAAAAAGTGCAAGAAGCATACATGGAAAGGAAAAGGAGCCGGGAGTCCGTGTCATTCTCCATCTAGCCACATTACATTACTTGTACATACTTACATGGAATAGAGCTATGTACATATCAGTACATAGTGTCATATGATGGGGAATATCAAGAACCACCTTCTTCTGGTAGCACGAGAGGTACGGACGCACCACCAACTCCGCTTGCCCTGCTCAATAGTAAAGCCAATGGAGAATTTACTCTAACCATTCAAACTAAAGCCAATGAAATAATATCTTTGAATGGAAGTGAGTGGAGGCTATTTAAACATTGTACAGTCAGTCCACTGTGTGTGCATCCCTTAGAGTGAGACTATATAGAGTCTATTGGCGGTGGAGTAGGGAATAGAGGCGACATGACATACGTACGTACAAGAGTTTTTGCACTTCATGAGAAACAAAAAAGGGGGACGAGGCGATAGGTAGAAAGACACTTAATTCTTGCCTTAGTAGAATTCCATTGAGAAATAGTACAAGTTTTTATGTATGTCTGTCGCTAGATATGTGATCGTTTGGTGAAATATCATCGCACAGTATATTACAGAAGGTTCATATGGTGGAGCGGTGGTGAGAGTACGTGAATACTTATGTAACCAGCAGTTAGTGAAGGGAGATGGAGTTGTAGAGATAGTAGAACTGACCCGTTCCATGCTCGTAACATCACTTATACCAACACGCCACTGCCCAACAAACCGGGAACATCGGATCATTGGACATGAAATTTATGCAGTTCCTTGGACTCGCTTGTCTCACGGATCGACTATTTTCCTCATTCTTACTCACCTTCTCAGAAATTCCCTACCTCAAGCCCTATCTAACTCCAACCTACAATTCTTCAATTTCTCTACACTGTCGCCATTTAACTTTCTATTCCAGTCCCCATTCACTGTAATATAAGTCCACATATATAATAACTAACAAATGTCACAATTACCAGTTGGTTCTGGTGCCACGACAAACCTCTGCTTAAACATACGAATTTCACAATTTCACACCCATCACAATTCCAAGTGGACCATTTCTACGTAACAATTAACAATCCCTGTACATTACATGTTTACATAGCAATTTCTAAGACCAAAAGATTTTTAATTCTTGATGACACTCATTTCA
The DNA here is from genome assembly GCA_019776185.1 of Plutomurus gul. Taxonomy (NCBI): domain Eukaryota; kingdom Metazoa; phylum Arthropoda; class Collembola; order Entomobryomorpha; family Tomoceridae; genus Plutomurus; species Plutomurus gul. The sequence goes on along the minus strand of JABASC010000696.1, from coordinate 8,901 downwards.
AAAATGGTTCGAATGGTTTTTCAATGCAATGTGAATGATCTCTCATTCCATTCTACGACGACAATGCTGAAAATACACGGGCCAAAGTTTTCCACAGTTATGACTTGAAATATTTACCCTTGCGGTGGTGGTCCCGTAATGGCCCACAGTGATGCATACTCAGTGATGAGAAAACTTGACAAGTAATCATAATGCTAGAATCCAACCAGTGAAGTATGTGGCTATTAAATATCAGGACTGAACTTGACAACAAAAGTAGGACGTCTCTATACACTTTGCAGCACTTACACATGAAGGGACAGCAAGTGCTGAAATATACGTAAGTAAGTGGAAGGCCAGGGTATTTGGGGATGTGTGTGTGTGGGTGGGTGTGTACATATGCATATGATAGTGGCAGAGTAGGTGACGATGGAAAGAAAAGGAGTGGTGAAAGAGGAGAGAAAAGTGAAGTGTAGTCATCGGACGATCTATTTACAAGCATACAATTTGTACGGTTAGTGAAAATGAAGTGAGTAAAGTAAGTGGGGAAATATGGTGATGTTGGTGTAACGGGCATAATTAAGACTTGCTAGAGCATACGGCAAATTTCATTAATGAGTTGCAAACTGCCTGAATACAAATAGGTCTTCTTAGTCTCTTCTTTCTTAAGCAGCAGCCTCTTCCATCCCACTAATAGGCAGCTTGCAACAACCTAACCATGTTATTATCTTCTCCCCTACTCTGTGCACGCTGTACTAGCCCAGTCTCCATCTCGTCTGCATGAGCATGCATCTACCCGACTATTAAATACTACCACTGTATCCACTGTAGTATGTCTACTGCCCCCTGTTCCATTGGCTAAGGTACGTACTACTGCTACTGGTTGTGTGTGCCTGTGCATGGTGCTTTTCGTCTCTGCATCTCCATTTCTATCAGTAGGTATGAAATGTTAAGTAATTACACATTACCACATATTCGTACTGAACGTAAATACATATATAATATATATACTATGTAGGAGTAAGTGGAGGAGTGGTGCACACTTTGAATAGTGTCTGTCTTGGCTGTGTGCTGGTAGAGAGTGGAAATGACAACAGTGGGTAGCATTGGCTTTTACACAGCTTAAGTCTCCCGTAAAACGAGTGACTGTGCAAGAAGAAGAAGAAGTGGAAGAAGAAGAAGAAGAGCTGGCTGGCAGACGAATAGATATAAGCTTGATAGGGATCCCAAGAATTCCCCACTTTCTGCACTGCAATCCAACTTAATGTATCTAATGCTCACTGTTGACTATAGTTCCTGATTGTATTTTCCAGCACGCTAAATTCGTATCTATTTACGAATATGTATGTATCGTGCTACTATGATGGGGAGAAAACGTAACCAAGTATGATAGTAAATGCGGTGTAATGATCATCACTTCTACAGTTGTTAAGCACTCCTTACGAACATCTTGGCGATAATTTCCTTTACCGCGTCTTATCCTGTCCGTAGATTTTAAGCCCTTCAGATGAGATGCTGATGGAATGCAATGGGAATTGGTGCTGCTGTACTGCTCATTCGCTAAATCTAATGTATTCCATTGTGTTAAATCCCCTATAGTGTATTTTCATTATTACTTTCTCCATTTACTCTCCAATTACTAAATTCAACGGAACGAGGACGGACACTGTGAAGGTAGACCAGGCTTATCTTGCATTCCTTTCCAGCTATCTAATCACTATGCATCAGGAAGTCGAATACCTCTTTTGCATATGTACTGCAAAAAAGTTTCTTGTCGTCAAGCCTCTTCAATGTGCAACTTTGTATATTTCAAACACTTATGCAAATCACTGACGTCAATAACAAAATCGTATAAACAAATATTAATTATGTAAATCTCATATAATTTTTTAATGAAATTGAAGAAAGCTCTAAATTTCTTTGTGATTATTTGAATCAACTGTTTGAAGTGTTTTTTTCTTAAAACTAGCCACCTGCATTGAAATACACATCAAGTCGTTAGTTCGTTTTCATATTTGGTATATGTAGTACATAGAGATTAATGTGGATGTGCAATAGGAGGAGGAGGCAGGTCAATTGGTTAGTCAAAGCATTGAATACTTAATGAATTTGGATACATACGTAAATTGGTGGACATGTGGCACAACATCACATAAAATAACATCACATTGAGTTGGATCTGTTTTTGAGGCTACATAGGAAAGATTCATTTGCAGTTGGAGGCTAAAGTGGAATGGAGCCTTGGTTACTTATTGTCCGTAGAGCGAACATTTGATTTTCATTTGGGAATGTGGAAATGGGGTTGGGGAACGTGAAACGAATGAGACCATAAATTTAGAGCAAGGTATGAATCAACGTTAAATCATGTTCTTGCGAAAATTGTTGATCGTGCGAACAGGGAGAAGGTTGGGCAGAAAGAAGACATTTAGCTGGAACGTAGCATTCTCTTGTTTGAGCTATTGGTATACATACCTTCAAATATCACAGATATCTATCTATCAGCTTATAGACCGATATGCACACAGAGCACAGATAGATAGATGGTGGCAGTCGATGTATGCACGCATCCTCATTCATCCACATGTAGTACACACGCGGACACATCCAAACCCACAAGTAGTAGTAGCAGTAGCAGCAGTAGGAGTTGGGGCACAGTAAAAGTAGCAAGAAACGAAATGAAACGTCCAGAGAGAGCACCAAGTCAACGCAGCGAACAGCAATATCCTCCGATTTTACAAAGAGCCGCTTGGACTTGGTTCTTTGGATAGGAGGCAATCGGAACAGAAAAAACGACACAAAATCCCAAATGAGAATAGAAGGATAAAATAAATATTACTTTGCTCCCCAGTGAAGTTTCTGTGGTTGGAAGGGTCTGACTGTATGCATGTAAATACTATCTGTATATAAATATATATATATATGTGTGTGTGTATGTTTGTGCATTTGTAGTCGTGTGTAAGTACGGTTGAATTTATGTACTTATATGAGTCAATCCAAGTCCAAGATATATTATTATATTTTATTATTATATCTGTAAATCTGATGTGATGTAAAGCTGGTCTGAGTTGAGTGACTATTGCCTTCAGAGTTGACTTGCCTTGGCTTTCCACTCTCATCATATGATGTAACATCAAGACACGCCATGCCATATGCTCTTTTCGTGCACTGCCAAACTAAACAGTTGTATTTGTGGTTTGAAAAGGACACAGAGGCACTTTATGAATCATCCCACTGCTCAATCATATCACAGCAGTAGCACAAGTAGCAGAAGTAGCAGGAGTAGGAAAAGTAGCAGAAGAAGAAAAAGAAGAGAGCGGAGAACATATCACATGAGCTCATCTTCGCAGTCAGTCAGTCAGATGAGTTGACGACACAAGATCAGTCAGCCAGTGAGCGGCTGAGTTGATATTGGGCCGGCTTTGATTTCTTGATTTCATGGCCGAGGCCCAAAATATATTCATAGCTTCGACCAATATTGACGAGCATTATTCCCTGCATACGGAGACATACAAAGTCTGTATGTACATACTTATGTACTACATATATACACATGCATAATAGAAAACGGCCAACCTTGCTCTGCATGTACATCCATTTATGTATTCGGTGAGGTCGGCCGTATAGCAGTTCAGTTGATACGGGGTAGCAGATGCCAGTCAACTGGGTGCAACGTAATAATGGAGATATCAAATGGCTAGAAAATCTTTGCCGACTTCTGTCGGATAATAAAAACTGGAGGAGACTGTCCCTATCTTTTCCATTTCTTCTCTTTACTTCTCTTTACTTTACTTGACTTTACTCAACTTAACTTACTTAGTTATGTTGTTACGAGGAGAACCAGGCGTGCCATTCTCCTCCTGCAACCATACAATCTCCACCGAATATACACCACATCGCATCACATCATTCCACTACTAAGGAACTCACTATCACGACTTTACTGCACTGCACACTCCCAAATGTCCTTAAACAGTGGAATCTGAACACTCTGCCAGTGCACGACTCCTTGACAACTTAACACCCTTCTCCCAACCCCAGCCCCACCAACGTCATATAAACTTGCCCTCCCTCTGCACACGGCTCACTTACAACTTGTGTCCACCACCTATTCACTTACTTAGACAGGGCTACAGGCTCATACATTCTTTCAGTAGCCAAATTCAAAGCATAAAATTTGGAAAATATTAATTATATTACAGGAGATACATTTATGATATGAATATGATGGAGACAATGGTGACTGTGTGAGAATTGGGCAAACGGAGGTATGCAAAGCACGTCAAGAAGAAGATATGACGTGTGTTGGGCCGTTGAAAAGAGTCCACCCTTGGAACAACTCGTACGCCTCATTCAAGTGAGTCGAACATGTCCACATTGCCATACATACAGTTGAAATGGTGGAGAATATCACATTAGATCCTATCACATCCACTTCCTTCGCAGATACTACAACGACGTACGTGAGAAATATCAGATCAGATCCGACATGAATATCAGAAAGGAACGACTTAAGAATCAAGAGATTGCCTTCTCATTTTGAAAAGCTCTGCTTCAGACAGTTTCGATGCTCAAACACCGAGAGGCTAACTGCGTACCACTTGTATACTCAAACACATAGACTCTCTTTGTTCACGATTACATCACCGCTGACCCCTCTCTCTGAATCTACTTGTACTTACATCCGTCACTTTACTCAATATCTAAATACAAGTACATCTAAATAAAATGTACCTGAACCCCACGTGTGCCGTATCTCCTTGTTCCTGCATTATTTACACATATTTACTAGTAAATGTAGTGTATTTATATGGACCATAGCCATATTTTGAGCATGAACACAACTAATATTTCGCACGAGAATTTAAGTGAATTAGTAAGTCAGGAATGGAATTGTTGGTTGGTATTTGTGTTGCCTGGCCGTCTGACTATCTCTCTCTCATTCTCTCTCTCTCTCTCTCTTTCAACATCCGCACATGATTAGGCGTGTTGAGCAAGACGTGATCAGAAAGGGTGTGGTAATCTCTCAAGATCTGATGACATAAATTTCCGGGTCTTAGTTTCTGGCTGCACATGACGACATTGCAGCACTTTTCCATGCAAATTCTTCACATACTCATTTGCATAGGATACTGCCTACATAAAACACTCGTAGTCTCTCTGGTTTGTACATACACATTCACTCTTTCCTCCGTAAGTTCACTTTGGTTTAGTTAAGTTAACTTCACTTGGGAAAAGAAGCGATATCGAGTGAAAAGCTCGTTACCCAAAACCCAGTGCCCATTCCTGACGACAACTAAGCACAGACAACTTAGCAGAGCACAACCACCCATATATACTTTCCCCACATAAACTCTCTCCCATAGTGCTAGTATAGCATAACAGAGCCAAACACAAGGAACAGAGAAAGCCCAAGTGGTCCCTAGTAAAATTTTGGTTCCTCATCTCCTTATGAGCCATTACAGCGATTAGAAAATACCCATCGTGAATATCCTGGCTTGGTAGCCCAGTGGAACTCTGTCTCGGGCTCGGCTCCCTCCTATTTTTCCTTCAGCTCCCATAACCAACCACTACCACCACCACAGCACGCATATATACTTATGCATGTATACCTTTATAAGTAGTAGGGTGAGGTAGCTCCGTAGCAGTGGGTAGTGGAGGAAGAGAGTGGGGAAAGCCGAGCAGAAAATGCATCAGCGGAAATCTAAGTAAGCAGCGTAGGGAAAGTCAACTAAAGTAAACGGACATATAGATTGCAATAGGACATTGTCCTCGTGGCATATACAGTCAGCAGTTTGTGCCGAGGCAGCCGAGGAGCAGAAGAGGACAACTGGAACGACAAGGAGCCGTCTCTCTCATCTTCAGAGCTTCGATGAGGATTAGTCCTTTGTCGTCTTTCAATCCACTCCCATGTCTTGTCTTGTCTTTAGCTCCCTGCCCTATCTCCACTACTTAGCCTTTATTTTACTTTGCATCAGCTCAGACTTACCCTTGTCCTGTCTTCCTGTCGTGTCGAATTCTATCCTGACTTCATCATGTCCTAAGTCTTCCTCCAACTAAATATCCAATCCTTCCTTCCTCCTCGTACTTGTCTTGTCTACACTATATCTTACAAATGGCAATAAATGCTTTTTCTAATGCTACCTTCGCTCCAGTCTCCACCAACAGCAAACCAAATCGCATTCTCTCAACAAATCGCAGCTAATTATAATATTACTGCAAGACTTCACCAATTTACATTACATCAATTTGCTTCGCTATTTTATTGTTCGTACACAGAATTTCCTGCATTAAATAGTCGAAAACATTGTTTCCAAATTGGATTCTTCTTAAGAGGTTACCCCTATATAAGCATATACTTGCACAAGGCTCATAAAATCCCGTATACATAAGTATGGATCCGTTATCCGCCGCTTAACAATAAAGAAGTGGCTTTGATCACTTTTTCTACCCAAAAAGTCCTCCCCAAGAGTAATAGGAAATATTACATACTGGAGGCTAAGAACAGAATCTAGAAATACACTCTGTCTCATAGATCAAACATGCCAGCATGTACTTGGGCATTCCTATAATAAGTCCCACAACGCACTAACCAACATACCTACTATGTACTACATGTATATTACATGTACATGCCTATTACATAACATACCAAGTGAGAGAGAGAGAGAGAAAGGCGTAAGTACTAATATATGTTGCAATATATAGAAACTGTACACGGTCGTATTACCAAAAGTTTTTCCTCTCTCTCTCTCTCTCTTTCTTACAAATCTTTCGTTCCCAGTTCTAAAATGCTGTGTAGACTGCAGACTGCAGTCAAATGGCCTTCCCACAGTGAACAGAGTGTAAACTCTGCAAGTACCACTCTTATGCATGTAACATGCAGTCAGCATAAGTAGTGCTACGTACTTAGATCGTATTAGTAGAGAAATAATATTTAGTAGTGGTGGTGGGGCCGACGGGACTTTTTAGCTTTGCTCTTGCTTGACAACATAGTCGTGGACTTGACTGAAGTTGTCTTGGCCATGTAGTGGCCACGGTGTGCCTTGCTTGTGGTGTGCGTATGAATGTATACTCTTAGTCGTATGTATATGTATGTGAGACAAAACGAGCGAGCAAGAGAGAGAGAGAGAGAGAGAGTCGGAGAGAAAGTAAAGTAGTCGACGAGCTGATACCCACATGTGGGACAATGTATTCTCCCAGAGCGATAATATGTGGAGAAGATGTGTAGTGGGTGGCAAGGAGTGGAGATTTACGAACCTATACATCAGCTATAATGTCAGTGCGGGTTGCTGAGCTTTCCACTCACCACTTGCACTTTACAGCTATGGGCGACTCAATGGACTGATACTAAAGAACTATTATCTATCGACACATCCTACCAATTCACCCAGCCCCATTATTATTATCTTCACCTCTACAAATAGCACCTACTCCTTCCCACTGCGAAACTCGCAACTCGAATATCTCCAGTTGCCTCGAAGAAAGTGAACTGCAAAGACTTTGATTCCCAACCTCTAAATGCACACAGCACACAGTTCTTACACTACTACGACTTACTTTAGTGGGTAGTGGATACAAAAGCCCGCTTACTGTTCTACCGACTACCGGGTAGTAGTATCTATTGGTTCTGTCTCACTCAACATTAGAGTCCATCTATTGGTGGTGGTGAGGTGGTCTTGTGTGTGAGCGGAGAAAGCCCAAGTGTGCTCTCATCTCACCTTATTCCTGCTGTTCGACTCGACGGCTCAAGTTAACTCATAAGTCTAGGAAGGACGAAGGAGTTTGTCCTCTGCTGGGCTCATTGTCAGCACTTCCGCTCCGTCGTCCATCCCCTGCTCAAGGAACTAGATCCTCGCTATCTACACTCATATCTATCTATTTGGACTTTGGTTGTAGGAAGGACGGTAAGGACGGTAAGAACGGCACTGCGGATCCATCCAGAGATGAGCACTGCTGCTTCAGTCCACAGTCAAACTATCAGCCCTACATCCGTATCATTGTCACTATCGTCTCATAAGTATCCTATCTTACGTACCTATCTCCTCTGCTCAATTTGCTGTCCTCGCACAGTAAGTGGCAAAGAGTGACTCCCGTGCTCTCTCAACAAAGCAAGACTTCCCTCTCGTTCACACAAGACACTTCAGGGACAATTCAAACTCAAGTGAACTAAACCAAACCAATGGATCGCACCTACCAACTCAGCACAATAACTGATTGTGAGCTGAGCGAAAGTGTACAGAGAACCAGAGAATGGTTATATGCGCTACTGAGAGGCAGACGAGACGACAATAGCCTAGCATTTCCCATCTATTAGTACGTAGCACTAATAAATTCGTAGGATATAGCATCTAATCACAATCAGCCAGAGGATCGACAAGGAAAATAACCGGTGGACTGCACCGGACTCCATTCACTTTTCGTCTATTGGTAATAATAGAGATTTTTATAGCCGCTAAATACTTTCACAGAGTCTAGCAACATTTCACGCCAAAGAAATGACTGCGTTCAATGTGAAAAGGGCGAAAGAGTGCCCACCAAGCTATTCGGATACCATTCAGCCAAATAGATCATGGACGAACATGGAAGTCAAAAGAGAACTCCAATCTCATCCGATTCTTATCCCACAGATACTTATACACTGTGGTATATGTACATACTACATATATGTATATACACTCTGATGTCTGATGCGAACACAGACTTGCCCATTCAGTTCGGTTGACTAAAATATTTTTTTTAAAGCACAAGAAAACAACATCTATAATGTATGTGTCTCCGTTGAACCCACTGCATGATAATATTCATAGCTTAATAATAATATTTTTGAGTAAAATATTGTTTGGAGAAAGGTCTCCGCGAGCCCCGCCACACGCACACACAAGATAGACAGACACACAACATGAGACTATTTGACTATAATAT
>JABASC010000695.1:0-30428 GCA_019776185.1 Plutomurus gul | reverse complement strand
GTTTTCAATGTGTGTCAATATTCTAATTACAACTTTCGCCATTATTAAAGCCTGTAGGTTAGTAATGATGGTAACTAGATTGAATACTGTATAGACGCCAATAGACAGTTAATGTGCATCAGTACAATAAATAAACAGGCAATTAATTACTATTAATGACTAAATTCTCATGCTAAACGAGGTTGGTAAAACATGTAAAGTAATGTTTTATCGTTTTCAAAGACTTCATGAGAACATACTTTGTTCTAAGAATCTCTGATGTTTGCGCAACGAATCTCACAAAAATTATTATTTATAAAGTATACTTTATAAATTATTATAAACCATAAAGTACAAGATTACATCTAGTGTGCTGTGTAGAGCTTGGGCCATTTCATTTTTCGATGTTTTCATTTCATTTCATTTTTCCATTTATTAATTCTTTCGTTTCAATTCATGGAATGGAATGGCATGAAATGAATGCATTTTTTCATTTGTTCATAAAAAATTCTACCAAGTAAATAAATGGAACAAATTTTAAAATTAATGTTTAAATCGGATTTGTAATCCAAAATTTAGATTTTCTAATTTATATGAACGACGAAATTTCTCTCAGATTTATCGAATCCCTCGATGGTGTAATTGTATACAGAATTTGTCTTTATAATCCTAACTATTACCTATTTTCTAATTTATATGAACGACGAAATTTCTCTCAGATTTATCGAATCCCTCGATGGTGTAATTGTATACAGAATTTGTCTTTATAATCCTAATTATTACCTAAAATACATTAAATAATGCATCTTAACTTAATATTTGAAAAGAAACGCTTGAAACTTAGTAAAACAAAGGGTTATATTCATAAAGTACGAATAAACTCTCCGAGGGAGGAGAGTGGTCTTTGCGATCCTGGGGTTAAACTATAACATGTGGCTCGTCCCATTTTTTGAGTTGCGAGAGGGGGTTCTGAAAACGGCGATTTTAACGTTTACCTGGTGAAAATCTTAAAATGACAGAAGCAGGTTTAAGTGTGGTAATCGAAAACAGTAACAGTCATATCTCAATGCTCCTATTAATGAGAGGTTGTAATAAGCAAACTTGCTTTAGCAAATAAATGAAATAAATGCATTTATTTCAGTTCGCTTATTTTGCATTGCATTTTTCTGAGTTCCCACTTCATCTTTCATTTTGTTTTTCCAAATCTTCCATTTAATTTTTTTCGGTAAATGAAATGGAATGGTTGAACTCTGCATATATGTAACTGCGTCTCAAGTTGCTACATGAAGCTGCATAAAGTGGACATATCTGTACAGGTTATTTAATTCGACAGGAATGTTTTCGAAGTTTCTCTTTAAGTATTTGAGGTTGAAAAGGAAGGTCGGCTTTGTAAATCTCAGATTCTTACCTGTATACAATTATGGTTGATAGTTGAATTGTTTGAGTTATGTATGTACGGTATCCGTATCTTTAAGCGTGTAACTCTATGTAACTCATGGTACCATCTGCAATTTCGAATTATAGGTACATCAAATATATTTTCTTTCACCTCGACAAATACTTTTTACCTTAGTTTGTAAATATTAAGACAATCAGCATCAGCCTTAAAATCCACTTTTGAGCACCGGACAAAGGGTAGACTATCTGACGGATAATATCATAAAAGCTATACAAAACGTATACATCCGATTGCTTAGAATTGTGGAGCCGCTCAACTTTGTAAAGCATGTTATGACTGCTACTTGGTAAAACCATAGAGTACCTAAGGACTGGCTAGTATGTTTAATACAAAATTATAGAGGTGAACCAGTAAAACATTTTCAAACGAATCAAAAGGATTTTTAAAGTAGTTATGATTGAATCATTCATTTTGTAAAAAAGCGTAAATTGTATGATTACTTCTATTGGGAGATTGGGACACGATGATAAAAGCAAAAACACCAAATTAATAATTCCAAAACATTATTATCTTGTGGAGTTTTCAGTTACAAGTTACATTGATTTCACATCCACTATCGTTGTACACTTTTTTGTGTTAATAATTTGTGAAGAAGGTGACACGCATAAAATGCACGCCAGTTCTAAAAGGTGTTTGAGGGTAATGAGTGAATAATTGGTAACAAGTGTCGAAAATGATAACTCTACTTCTGGTTGAATGTCTTGTAACGCATGGATATTTCATTTCACAGAATTGCATTTGTAATATAATGTATCTTTCTGTTGATTTGCTTGAAATACATGGATTTAATTGTTAAATACATTACCCACCTGTTGTGGCTTCGGGCTGTTCATTCATTCCTATGATCTACTTACTAACTGATTCACAGTACCTCGTAGTAAGTGTCGTATGTGTGGGTACAAGGTGCAGAGAAACAGTTTCTACATAATATTTGCACTAGCAGTCACAACATCTGATACGAGATTCTCAGACGGCTTCAACAGCTTTACAGTGGTTACCTACATGTGATTAATATGGTGTGTATCTACTATCTACTTGTCAACAACTAGTAAAATGCGTGTGTGCTAAGTGAGCACAAGAAACAGTTAACAATGTGCGTCACAGATGTTGTTTGTTTTATGTGTGTTGGGTGATGAGTGTACGTAAAAACTTGGTACCTTTGAGGAGGTGGTTTGCAGTGCAAGTGTACTTTGACGTAATAATTAGCTACCTAGTTTTGTTTACTAAGGTATTCATGTTGGTGTTTAAATTTTTACCATTTGTTAAATATGTCGAAGGTACCGCATGATTGTATGAATTAATGAATTCTTTAATAATTTTACTTTATAAATTGGAGGTAATTTGCAACATTTCAAGAGAAAGATATTGTGCTCTGTTGTTGCAAATCTACTGCGAAACTGACCACTTACAGACAATTTGTATTTACGCTGTAAAGGTTGTCAGTGTATTTCGTGCAAACGTTGACTGCATGATGACACAAAGTGTATAGTGTGCGTGGTTTTGAGCTAATTAGGTTTTTTCAGGTTTGACTGGAATTTGTAATTCACTAACAAATGTTTATTCTCACTTGTAGGAAAATTGGACTAGTTCTTTCTCGCTTGTGAACATCTGCGTCTCAAGTCCTTTGGGCATTGGACACGACTACGGCAAACAGATGAAAAATTAATTATCCACTTCAAGAAAATTTTCAAATTAGAAGGTACTTTCCTCTATATTCTCATTCTCACAAACGTTCATACATCAAAATAATTTACTTTCTATGTACTTGTGCATTACATATTACTACAATTGTCATAAGTACTGTTGTATTCCTTGGAGGATTTGTTAGTAAAGAATTCATTTCATCAAAGATACGTTACCCTGCTGTCTTTTCTCACGCTTCATTACTACAGACATTTTACAATAGGACTCAAGAACTCTACATTATTACCTCCTTCGGCTTTTTCCTTATATCTTATTAGAGAACATTCCTTTTTCTCTCTCATTATTCCAACATATTATACGCCTATTAATTGGTAGCTAGACTGAATATTACATTGTCCGAGTCGTTATATTGTGTTATTAAAGCGAAATTGCCAGCACCAATGTTCGATGCAATGCTAGAAAATCTTACGCTGCATCCAACACCAAGTACTTCTATACTTCTAACATCCTTGTAGTAGTTCAACATGTACTACATACTCATTAGGTGGCATATACCATATAATGTGCAATACAAACTGTCATTAAAGTATCTTTTATAATTTATCATTAGTATTTTTTTCGAATATTTTGTCAACATTGAAGTAATAGAAATTGTGTTGGAGAAGTAGGTAGTTTTTTGTGTCCTTTATCTTCTGTGTTAGTATGGATTGTGGAGTGTAATTTACTTGCAACCAGTCAAATGCAGTAATTACCGTCTCATTATCATTTTACATTCTAGTGCATTTTTGTTATCATCATACGGTATAGAGCGTAGACATTTCACTGAATATCGTTGGCACGAAGCTTGACTCTATAAGCTAATGCTCTCCTGTTCGACTCTAGGCAGGAGTATGAATTCGATTGTTCTAAGCTATTTAAATGTGTGGTGACTGTGAATGGTTGTCAGCTCTCCAGATTAAAAAAGCTCTCCCGATACACACTATTCTTTCTAAAGAGTGGAAACTTTCCAAAAGACTTTTTTTTTGGTGGTGTGGTTTGGTCTGTCAGGGCCGTAAAGAGAGACATGAAAACAATGCGCAGACAGGGACACAGACAATGCATAACACAATGAATATATCTGTGTGTACTAAGAGAACAATGTGGACCAGTTGACAGATAAGTATTACATGGTATCCTTAATCCCCTTGGTCGGGCGAAGCCTATTTTAATGTACACAATAGCAACTATTTTTAAAGTTCTCGAACACGCAGATGAGTGTGTATGTATTTATTTACTGGAAGTAGTATATCAGTTTCTGCAATACATGTTATTAATTACTTTTGTGGCTTTCCGACAAACATTTTTCATTCTGCACAATTGTCCATATTACTTTTCAACATTTCTCAGCTTGAGGGGAAAGCCAAGAAAAAGTAATTTTGTAGTACACAGTACACACTGATGAAAAAAGCGGAATTGTGGGTTACATTTGTAAATATAAAATATCTACATACCTCTCGTCAGATGAGTACATTCATGTATTTAATATTGAAGATTACAAATAAGTATCACATATGAATGCTGAGTCTATATAGTTTTACAATATCATTTGCAGTGTCTGAAATCTCTCTATCTACCTGTTTGACTTGGAATCTCAACTAATAAGTACAGCGCAGTACTTTTACTTGGGGTTTTTGCGAGAGTTGGATTATCCAACTATCGTAAGTAATATTTGAGTATAGGATATCGTGCTATTGTAGAAATAAGTACACACAGTAAACAGCTAGGTCAGTTTCTTCGAAGAAGTATCCTGACTGTAGCCTACGAAGAATAATGCGATTCGTTAGAAAAATTCGTTATTATACATACATTAGGTTGATATGGATTTTCCCCGATTTAATGTTTGTTAAGCTCACTTGTACTTTGTATCATAGAACTACCTGTACACGATTATCTGCATACCCTAAACGCAAAACTGGGAATATTACGAAATAGTACAAACATTTACCTCCGACCAACATGCGACTCCTCCTCAATCGTAAATATATATATTTCTTGTACATTTTTAGTAATTTTTAAGCGTTTCATCATTCAGTGATAATCTTACTTAGATATATACTATCGGAATGTACACTTTATCCAGCGTAAAATGTATCTGCAGCATTTTGTAATCGTGTAGCATGAATCATTCAGATACGACGCATTATATAAATCAAATCAAAGCTACCTCATTCCAATTTCCAGGGTTAAGACGCATCATACACAGTGCTAATGCGATGGAATGTTAGTTTTGTATGCAGAAACAGGCAAAAAACATTTAATAAGAGAGTCGTGTGATATGTGCTGGATTTTTATCGCCGTCTGATCTATGTACGTGCACGGTTGCTTACAGACATTTGAGCATTGATTGAATGTATACTATTAGTTTTTACTAATACTTACATAACACGGCCCGATGCAAATGTGAATTTAATGAGTGTATGACGTTAATCATTTTTCACTCATAGTAATCACTCGTGAAGTTGTGATGCACATAATAAAGTTTTTTGCTGTTCGAATGACGTCTGCATGGCTGGGATAGAGAGGTACATCTATATATTGCCACCGCAAATTATTTCTATTTCCATCTAGACACTGTTCCGATTACCTTTACCTAGATATGATTGACATATTCCCATATTCCAGAGATTAGACTCGTCAAAAAGTTATTACCTAAACGTAATTATTCTGAGTGAGTCTACTATATTAGGGAGACACACCGTTAATAATTCATACAGATTCTGTCTCGTTTGCGTTTGACGTTTCCAGTTTTCGGTAGACGAGACACTTTTCAATAAACAACAAAATTAATGAAAGCGTTCTGAAGACTGACAATTAAGTAGATATTCCAATGAGACAGTTTTTCTATTGTTATTATTGTAACTCCACGAGTATAGAAATCTGCAGAACAATGCGTTACATAATTGTGTGGCAATCCTTGCAAAGGCCAATAATATTATAGGTCCTAATTAACTTGTAGCAGCAAACCACATACTATTGTACATAATAGCAAAAATTCGTATGTAGTACCTAAAACAAAGTATTCATCTATAATAGCAGAGTTGTTAAGTAAAATTGCACTACCATTTAATGACTGTATGTAACAATAATTGTAGTCCCACGTATGCGTAGGCCTTGCCTTGGCCTGACTTTGCTATTGTAAAAAAGCAATGATATGTACTAATTTCGTCTGATTTGCGTTTTGTTTTTATTGGCACACTTCACAAATACGTCCACAAACTTTTATAGTTTTCCTTTACTAAATGGTGATAAATGTTTTATTCCATGTTGATGCAATCCTTTAGGAAGCATTCATGTGGTACACACCTAAAAAAGTGTAAAGAGAATACAATTGTGGAAAATTTTCTTGTTTTCTCATATAAAAATTGCAGGGGTGGGCAAGGAAATTGTAAATATACACAAAGTTTGTAGTCCAATTGTAAATCAGAACATAGAAAATAAGTTCATAGGAATTGACAGAACATATCACAACACTATTGTCGTAAGTTATATAATATGAAGCAATTAGATGCATTGTGAAGACAAATGAAAAAAACACAGGGCGAAAAGTGTCGAATTTGAAGTATTTCTTCTGAATTTTGTCCAAAAAACGTTTATATTTACATATTCTCATATGTGCACAGTGCACACTGCACCCAATAGAGTTTGGTCAACTTTCATTAGATGCAAAAAAGGATACGACTTACGACACATTAGAGTTTCTTTGCTTTCCATGGACATTCTCTCCTGTCTTGGCCTTGGCCATATTTCGGACTCTGCACTCTGACTTTCGTAAACACTGAACTTTGTACATTGTAAGACAGAAAATTGTACATATTTAGTACTTATTACTTTATTGTTGTATGCTTGCCCATCTATGAAAAATACTCAGGCACAACAATTGTTTTACATATTTAGATCTTTGCAATTGACTTTTTTTCTAATTTACCGTCATTACAGAATCACATGTTTTGTAAACGCCAAAACTAAAACGTAGTTCGTCCAGTGGTTCAATGCCATTATGCAATCGTTGGAACCCTTAAGAAATGAGATGTTATGTTCTTAGGCATTTTTCTAAATAACATTACGTGAATACAAGAAAGACTGGCTGATTGGTGGAGACATGACGGGTGTGTATTTTACTTGTTCATTATGTTCATTCACAATGATATTATTGTATTAATAAACCAATACAGAATTTAGTGACGCAGAATGACTGTCTCTTTAATGCAAAAGAGTCTTCTTATTAGCTTTTGTTAACCTTCAACAAGATTTTTGTAGGCTCGGAGATCTAAAATTACGTGGGTTGACGTGAGCTTTCTTGGCATCAACAGATTGTGCAGTGGCATTTCGACACACATATAGGATGGTGTACACGTACAACTGATTCTAAGTTTGCTCCTACTCCCATTATATCTTCCTTTCTATATACACAATATGTAACGAGAGTCCAAAAAAGTCTTACCTAGAATTTGAGTGTGCGTGCTCGCTTGTTTTGAATGAACATTAGAAAATTTTTGAGACACATCAGAGATCACATGCAGAGTACTCTGTCGTTTAATCTCAAATGAACATTTTGTTACTCGTAGTTTAGTTATGGGTTTCTCAGTTACCTTTAAATTGAGCGTAGTATACCTAATTAAGTATTAGAAATTTAGAGGTGAATTTATTCTCTCTTTTTACACCAAGCTGTCTACAGAGCGCTTAGAAATGAGAAAGTGATTTGCGTCAGATGAGATAAACATTTGTTGTAGTGTCTTTTGTTCTCCATGTTAAAATATTCGGTGGTGAAATGCAAAACTAAGCAATGTCATAGACTGGCCTCTGTTTCAATGCCAAGAGCAGTATATGAAGGAGAAAATAAAACATATTACTATAGAAAATGAATATGCAATATGCATGCACTGGATGCATGAACAAGTCCCCACATCCGGCTTCATAGTTCACCTACAAAATATTAGCAGGGAATAGGGAAAGTAGTAGGAATGCAGGTAGGTGTACTATATGTATATAGATGTTATAAATAAACTAATTCTATGATACGCTTCATTGTATTTGTGGCTGGCTTACGTTGAGTAATAGTAATAATGGTGAATTTGCATGTAGAAAACTTGTGGCGGAAGCATGGGTTTGTTGGTTAAATTAAAAAGCAAGAATTCATAAGTACAACAATTCAGAATAACAGTTTTAATGAGAACATGATGCAATTTTTTCCGCCTAAGACATTATGCGCGCACTCGTCGAGCTGATGGCAAGCTCGATCATACAATTTTTGCTAAAAATATTTTTGCAAGAACTGTGTCACGAGTTTTTCAATGAATCATTAAATGCGGTCAATGATGCGCTATTTTAAACTATAATTTAATATAAAGGGTGCAGCATTAAAAGATTTAAGATACATCTGGACCATGTGTTCACATTAGACGTTGACAGTGCTTATTTATGATTTATCTGTAGTAATAATCTAAAAACACCATCCTCGCTCGCACACAGATTTTTGGCATAAAATGACCTGCTGAAGTAACAAGAATTACATTACCTCAGCAGATCTAAAGGTACTTCAACAAAAATGAGATTGCGAAAACAATACTTTTGCATTAGACACTAAAATTGTTATCACCGTCACTTTTGACTATCACCATCCATAAACGACCGATGTAGCATTATTTTTTACAACATTTGGCATGGCAAATGAATGAAGTCTTAAAATGAATGGAACAATATGGGCCATTGAACTAAAATTTCATTAAATAATATCAGCACTTGTATTCAAAGCAATTAACTTTGTACATGCATTATGCATTAGACGCTCGTTGGTGATTTATATAAGGTACTAAATAGACAAATATATTATAAAACAGTAATGCGTTCAAAGACAAAAGTATCCATATTTATGGTTTAAACTAAAAGCATAAAGCTTTTTATTATTGGTAATGCAAAACAGGAAGGACAAAAGTTGAGAGTCTGGTGCCAATTGCCTAATTATGCAAACCATGCATCAAAGACACTTTTTAATGGCTGCCTGCAGTTCTTGATTTTATCATACTGCCACTGCTGTTTAATGTGTGTGTCATTTAAAAGCACCTACAACAAGAAGCCCTATTATGGCTGCCAGAAAGTCGAGTAGCTCTTCGATCCCACGTTTATTTGTGCATTCCACAAAGCATAAAATCGATTTTATTTCATAATGGTCTGTTGCTGACAAGAAATGTGATTCTACGCTTTCGTACGTCACTGACATGCTTAAGGTGCAGATTCGAGATACGGCGCTACATTTGGGTCAATCAAATAACCAGTACCTTAGAAGAAAAACGAAGAAAAGCACCTTAGGTGTACCTGGTGCTATTTAAGTAAGAAGTAAGCAGATTATTTATTGGTAAATGTCTGCTTCTCCATGAAAGAATTACCAGACACAGACCCAGCCAGGCCAGGCCAGGCAGTAACGAACAGGAAGACATAAAAGCCAGCAATTTCCAACAATTGTTTAGAAAAGTAAAACAATTGATTGTATGCAGTGCACTCGGTCGCTTCGCGTTGTACCATTTAAATGCACCTGCAAACAGCGTGCACAAGAGTTTATTAGATTTCTTTGACAAAGTACCTAACAACAAGAGAATAATTATGCAATCAATTAACCTTTCAAGTATACAGATACACTGACTGCTAAGTAGAAGCCCAATTTCTATTTTATTTTTCACTTGAAATCTAGAAACTTAATTCCATATACATAACTAAAGCCTACGATAAATAATGGTATACGTATACCGAGTTTCACATTTTCAGAGATTCGGAACAGGAACAAATGTATTTTTAGATTGAGAAATGACTGTATGGTAGCGTTTAAATTGCATGTTTCAATGCAATGCATGAAGTCGACGGAGTAGAACATTTAGATGATAACCGGAGGATCTTTTTACCCAAAAAATCGCATCGCTATGCTATTTGTTGGTGAAGCTGCCTGAGTTTCTCATCAATAAAAGCGATAGAACTCATGCGTATCGCATTTTATCGTTGACAGAATCGAAAAGACGAGCACGCAGCAGACAGACATCAGACTCATAGAGGAAGAATGCGAGCAAATTATTATCGATAGCATGGTTAGATCAGCAGTACAGTGGCAGTCATTAAAGTGTACTTAACGGGAGGCTGCTGCCGTTGTCGTGTCATGTCACCTCAGAGGAGGATTTGTACGAAGAATATTATGGAATTTATACAGAGAGTCAAAGGGGAGAAGGAGTTTTGGGAGAAAATTCAGTCGGGGGCTGCAAGAGCCGTTCGCTTAAAGATAGACGTGGACACTAGCAAGTCTTCAATACAGTTTTGACTTTCTGAGGGTGAACTTCACCACGTATATGCATATTGCTCTGCCTGTTCCTCTGGATTTTGTCCATACAATAATACTGAGACCCCACACTCACTCCAACACTTGCCAATTTCCGTGCCCATTCCATTGTACCCATTTTAATTGTCGTTCGAGTCTGCCAAACCATTATTACCAATAGAATCCTCGTATCACTTTGCACACTTCGGCAACAAAGAAAGAAAATAGTATTTCCTTTCGTACGCTACACAAAGGAAACTACTGATCGTACATTCTGCCTTCTTCCTTGTCTGCACACCAGCGAAAGAAAATCATCACCGTTTCAAACAACGATCTTGTCACACTTTTCCTTTTCTACTTTTGGGTCAGAATTTTATGTACATAACGACGGCAAGATGGATCGTGAGCGAACGCCAAGTTCTGCAGTTCGTATTTCTGCAATCTTGTTCGACCTGGACAATACGCTTATAGAAACTCGAAAGGCTGATTCTATCACATGTCAAAAGGTAAGATCGTATCATGTATCTCTTGCTTTTCTCTTTTGATCATCTGTCTTACAAGTCACAGTGACCTTTGTTCTCTAAGAATGGTCATTGCTATTGTGGGCTGTATGTTTCGTGTTTCGCAAAAAAATCTTAATATCATCACACTACATTTCCTCTCATCCTCTTGTCACTGGACACTTGATTGTCAACAAATTCGATAGTGTAATGTTTACTGTCAACATATCATACTGCTGCTGCTATATGCTTTGAACCATTAACATAAAATGTCTGTTGGTAATCTGACGTCGTCCGTCAATCGGTCACTCACTCGCGTCATAAATACCAACGATTCAACAATAACTTTTCTCCAAAGAGAGAGAGAGAGAGAGAGAAAGATATCTCTGTTATTTGTTTATTTAGTTTTTGCAACCTTAATAATAAATCTCCTTCAGACTGAGCTATCTTGGTGATATGATTATGTGAGCTCTTCTGACGTCACACTGGATTTCACTTGACATGACCTTTGTTTAATGTCTTAAAAGCATATGCATCCAATGATATGTTACAATCGGTAAACCATTATGCACAAGGATTTGAACACATACTATTTATATATAGAAGTAACTACTACATACACAGAACAGTTTGATTTTATTTATTGTTGTGAGTTTTCATATACTTAGTTGATAAATATATTATTATATTACGTGTAGTTGATAGCCAACTTGTGGGATAGCTATTTATACGTACGTACACAATAATAGTGATTAGAGTAGTCTGCGCAATAATACTATTTAGGTAACCTACTTAAAACTCATTACTCATTATTTATAATAATATATTAAACCTCCTGCCTTCTACTAACTGTTAGCTTTCACGCATAAATAAATATGACCACCACCACGGCATATTATTACTATATCAAAATAGTCATCCACATCCATATATGAAGTAGAGATTGTATGCATATTCACACATTAGCTGCTGCAAATGTGTACGGAATTTCTATTTACCTTCATCGCAATCAACTGTACATTGTCATTGCCATCAACTCGGATTTTTCGTTGCTACATTGAACATTGTGTGCAATTAAGGCATTGAAGGACTTTCACTCATGCTCTCACCGTTATAGTAGCCTATATATGTGATAATTAACATACTAAGTCTGCAGCCAGCAGCGAGATCATTACTTTAGAATGCCTTTCAAATACCATTAGCCAACACTTGAGTGTTTATTGGTTCAGAGGTATTGTACAAAAAAATATTTTTATTTGTTCAACAATGTTGCATAACATTGACTCACAAGCTGTGTATCCATTTTTGAAATTTGACCACAAATGGAATATCCATACTTCTACGGCTGGTAATTACAACACATTTACGTGTGCAGCGTTACATATTTTAGGCATGTGCACTAGCACAGTTACCCGGGCTCAATGCTCACAGTCTGTAACTAGGCCTGGATACTAACTAAGTAGGAATACATACTAAGAAACTTTCAGTGGAAACATAGCATGAAAAGCTTCGCTTCTGTCAAATACATTCATGCCTACACCTTCGCATACGATTTCAGTTTCCCAGCAGGAAGCATTTCCCCGTAAACACACACCTTTGTTGAGCTATCTGTTAACCACATTTCACAAGCTACGTAGTAGTAATGTAACTCGTTATCACTGCTCGAGCCAAGCGGAGCTATAGGATATCACATTAATCATCAATATCATACTACAATTGTCAAAACGAGTACCGAAAAAAATCCATTTTAAGCACAAAGCCTGTCTTTCCGTATTCATAGAATTTATGCTTGAGGGACTAGATTACGTTTTACAACTTGATACAACTATCCGTGATTATTCTCTGTCCATTTTTACTAAGGTTATTATATAAATGTTACTTAGAAAGTTCACAACATATTTTATTTGCATAAGATGATGATTTATTATGTCTTGAAATTATGCGAAGAGTTACTGCTTTCGTATCATGTTTATGTAATTTACTATGGAATTATTTTTATCATCTGTGATTAAATATGAGATTGTAGATTAGTGGTGTCACTTTTGAATAAAATATGGTTTCAAAATTACTCGTGTTCCATGTAACGGCATAAGAATGAGTCCTGTACTAGTGTAATCGTAATTTTAAATGACATGCTTGAACGAGAAGGAGTAAGTGAGTGAGTAGCTTTAAAGAACATATTGTGACTGTGACCTTTGTGTCAGAGAGGATGTGTGCTGGAGCGTGATAAAAACCAGTAGTTTCTTTCTTAGCACAACCTGTAAATGTGAACATAGAGATAGATACAATAATAATTTGTTCACACCAAACGATAAAGGCATAAAAGCACTCTCTGGCAAGGATACACAGTTAATGGTTGCTACATAATGCTGGATACATTTAGTTTTGCTGCTGGATGGAATAAACATGAAACCTGAGTGAGAAATAGCTGTGGTTAATGTCGTGCGCATCAGCTGACGAGACTGCTAATGTGTAATCTTGTACCCAGTATCCAAAGGTACGCTTTGATATCGTGATATGAAGTCCAATATGAACGTGCACGTTACCAGACACATTCATAAACAGCAATTTCATCAGAAAATGCATTCCAAAGGCTAAAGGCTACCATAAAAGGTTTACTGGGAGATTCTTTCGAATTGTCTTTGGATCTTCAATCTCCAGAAGAGTCTGTTATTGCTGCCACGTTTAGGTACTTTTAGGCTAGGTACCAGTTGCCATCACTGCATCCACAGTTTTATTCGTGCTGTGTCTTTTCGAATTTATTGTGGAACTGATAGCGGGGTCTCGATTTTGTAGTTAAAGAAGAAGCAGCACAGACTATATATCTTTTTTACATACGGTTCATGAAACTATTCTCTGTTTGATTCATTCGATTGTGAGCATAAGGACTGGATTTCGCGAATCAGCTTTCATTTTATCGCTCATGCAAATTCATTCCGTCTACATGTACCTACGTTTCTACACAGTGGAAATTTCCACGATCTCATTAACAGAGAGTGGAGAGAGAGAGAGACAGAGACGATAACTTTGATTCCGATAGCGCACGTTGCAAAAAGGGCAGGGAATAAGAACGACAAGCTCAAGGAAAATAATGTACAATAATTTAGAATTTTATGACAGTTCGCATCCTGCTACTTGGTGAAGAAATGATTTGCATGACTTGCCATACTTGCCAATTCCTTTAAATCGTTCGTGCCCCTAGAAGTGTGCACATTCTCAACTGATAGTACAGCTGATGTGACGTGATGTGTTACGTACAAGGTACTCTGCCAACTACAAGTACATACATACACGTAAGTACATACATAAAATACTATGTATGTACAATGTACATGCTAAAGAACACAGCAATATTGTGAAGACTGCTAGATATACTCATCCGTGTTGTGATCGTATGACTTGGTGCTAGGTACCTGGTAATATTATCCTAAGGCAGTAGTTTGTACGACTCTAATTCTCTTGAATAAATGGAAGCGTTTGTATTTGAAGTGCACTTCGTTGTTTCAAACAGTGCGTCAAAACAAATGGCAGATTGGCAGTGGTGGTTTGGATTTGTAGTTGTCATTCGTCAAGGTTTTCACCGTTTTTCCAAAATAAACTTCCGCAGACCTTGCCCGCTATCTGATTTCGAAATCTCAAAAACAGTGCATCAATCAATTTTTCGGCTTACAGGCCAAAGGATATTATGATCAAACGCAAGTATTTATGACCTACTATTTAGTTTAATGCGCTTTTCCGTTTTTTACGAACCTTCGTTTCTCTCAGATTGTTATCGATAAAGGTTTAGTTATGATTTCCCAATAATGACTGCTGACTGAATATACTTATTTGCTGTGTTGGTGTCACTCACAATCGACATATATTAGTAAGTAGGAATTCTAGGAAATTTTTACAAGTTTACTAATTGGAAAGTAAGAAAGTAAACAACAGGAACTCTGCGGTGTAGTATTAGCATAAGAGTCACTCATCAATTGTTTTCCATCTCGAATGCCGACTGTAGGTGTGCAAATGTCGGCTTTGTAAAATTGTTTGTCAAATATGCTTTGTTCAGCTATCAAATTACGTTAATGCAAAGAGCACTTTTAGTCGGTACTATACTCATACTGAATTATCACGGCTTAAATAAATAGAATTTCAAGTGCTTTCCGAAGTTTCGTGTTTCTTCTTTACAATTAGTCATACTAAAAGCTAATGCTCATCACATTTACAAAACAACAAAAGACCACGACTCTGAGTCTGAAGAGTCATGCAGATTAGATTATTGGAAACACCCAACTTTGCAGTTCTACGGTAGAACTTCTACCGTAGTCGAATAAGAAAGTTATTGCAATATCATAGTGTTGTTTCATTCTGTGATGATTCATATTTGACGTGTCAGTTGAGGTACCTACTACGACAATTCGCAGAATATCTAGAATTAATTATAATGGAATCATTTCATACTCAAAGGTCTACAACATAATTTTACATTGGCATAGAATGCATTATATGAATGTTTCTCATTTATTATGGGGGAAGTTTAGACAGCACGTTGTTGTGGTTGTTGCAGAAATTACGCGGAAATAAGTTTCACAATTATAATTAATAGGTGATTGACATTTCAAATCACAAGCGTTTGCTTTTGATTTACAGAATTATTTGGTTCAAAACACTATAAATACAAATGCAGTTTATAGCTTGTTTCACGCACTTGTTTGGATTTTTATCCTTATACAACTATTTACTATTAAACTTATATCCGGTTAGTCACAATTCTGTTGACACTAAATGGCAAACTAGAGCTGCACTCGCATTTACTATTCAGCCGGCAATTTCCTCATGCCTATACCGGGTTGCTATATGATTTACAACATTGTACTTTGACCAACATTGCTTTAGTGTTTAGTCTAAAAAAAATCACAAAAATTGTTTCTTCTACATTGTCTTCTAATCTATAATGACAATTGGATCGACGATCGACTCTTTCCTGTATACACTTTCCACGTTGGCGTTTAGTGATTTTTGCGTAGGGACATGGCATATTGCACGGAGGACTTTAATAATGGTAATGTATCTTATATATGATACACGATGCGGTAGTTACTGCTTTAGTCAAAAAGTCTCATGCAATCAGAGTTTTTTTGTCGCACTAGCTGACTTATCTATGAAAATATTCTAGAAAATGTCACGAGCTTATCAACTGTCGAATAGACACATGAACCCAATGGGAGTTGACAAAATGGTCGGCTTCTCCAATGTTTGGGGACAGGGAGAAACCTTGGATCGTATCTTTGAAGATACCCGTGTACCCATCAACCGTAGATTGCTAAAATTCAGCTTCTGCAAATATAGTGAATAAAATGATTGTCCACACGACACGCTATTATTACTATTCGTAATAATACTCGAATATGTAATTGAATTGTATTTGGCTTGACAAAAGCAAAACTGAAGTCGGTGCTGGTCAAATAATGTCATCAAAGTCAGGTATATTAACGACATCGTGTAACGAAAACACGGGAATGTGTTTATTTAAATAGGTTGATGGAAATGAACGGCTGCGGGAAATCAGTTTGCGTTCGGCTCCCCGCCTAATCTCAGAGCAAACACAATTATCTCACCAAAATGAGTTACACAGAACCCTTTTGTATGAACCTTTTGTTGGTCCAGCCTTTTTGTAATTTCCTTAGTTTGCATCCACCACTTATTATTATTTATCTGGATAAATGTGAAACAAGCTTAGCGTCAGGCTGTTCGTAAATAGGATATTGTATTATTCAAATACACGTAGAACCAACGTAGAACCACTTCTAGGCATTTACAAAGACCCGTATGTAGGATTTTTATTTGAAGATTGCATCAACTACGCATGCATGTTCATTTGTACAGTACAAGGTAGGAACTGTATGAGTCAACGTCATCACATCCGTGAGCCAGCTCAGCACTAGAAAATGGCAAAAGTCGAGTGATAATAGTGTAACCGTTGTAGTGATAAACCAGGATGTTGATTTCCTTAGTCATATATGTTCTTATTCCATCATTTCCATCAGTTCGGCCAGCTGATTTACTAATAAATGAAATATATGAAATGCATTAGTGTTTGTATTCTATACATATATAGATTACGGATCGATAATTTTCGCGAGCGCCATCACCTCCGCGTCTGTAGGGTGTGTTACATCAGAAACTTTATGCCTTAGTAACTGTATACATTCACCTTGGCCCTCAGCAAGCAAAGGCAACTCTTTTGCACTGTATAGTCCTTGGAAATGAGTTTCTGGGTAATTTATGGAGTTCGCTCTGCAGTTTCGTGTAGAGAATGCAGTCAATGGAATAGAGTCAATGATGCTGTCAGTGGTGGTGACATACACAGAATATTAGCCGCCGCATAAACTGAAATATTCTCACTGCCGTAATAGGATACATACAAAAAATGTAGGTGCACTTTGGGTTCTCGCTTATATAATATTTGAGGCAATTTTCCTGGATTGGTAAAAGTTTGGACAACCACGTTGTTACATTATGCTGATTGTGCACTTTTGTGGAAACTCCAAAAGTCTTATTTGGCCATGTACTGGACGTACATCTCGTCTCTGTAATAAGCGCGAAGTGTACTTAACACGTGCAATTTATTGCACTTTTATACAAGTAGTAGTGCAAAGTGAAAAATGCAATTTGTAAATGTAATTGAGTTGAGCAGGAGTCATGTACATATTCACAGACGGCAGTTGACAGTGACCTTATGCTGTTTTTTGCATATTGCATACAATATAGTCCTAATATATTATATACTATGTATATATCGAATTGTAAAAAAGGAATCTGATATAATGCATTATACAGTACATTATACGAACACTTTGTAGGTTAAGTTAATCAATACATGTGTATGCAAAATGCAGCTTGCAGTTGGAACGGTTTCACGGTCACTGTTGCTGCAACAAACATGCAAGGATATAATATGAGATTGAATTGTTTATGAATATAGAGCGCGCGTACTTATTCCCAGTATGATTTTTGCCGGACTGAATTAGTTTATTAGTTTATCGAGTTTTTACTTCTTTGGAGTCGTGCACGTGTGTTTCTCTAGAACTGTGTTACTCCGACAAACGATAAAATCTTGTAGGTTTAAACTTTGACATTTTCGTCTCCTACGCACGCAGAAAGTAGAAACTATCCCAGATATTCAACTCCCGTTTTTGGAGGAGTTGTTGCGCATGAGGAAGAACCTTCTCCCACGGGGCTGTGTGTGGATATTCTTGTACTTCCGAATTTGTACTGACTGACTGCTAATCTTAAACAAGTGAGTTTTTTGTGCACACTACCATTATTTATGTATACATTTTTACGTGTACTAAAAATGAATGTAGTACGACTTCTGTATACAGAAAACCATTGATTTTCTGACTACTGAAAAGCAGCCTCTTAACCTGGTAGGATGAACACATGCCAAATTGTTCACAAAAACAGTCAATTACTAATTTTTGCACTAACTCGCTAATAATTTATGCAGCAGCGCACACACACTCTAATTTCCTGGCGATTTTGTTTGAGTTAATGTGACTAGAGTGAATATTTAGAACAAAATCTATAGGTGGAATCGTAGAGGTGTCTTTCAATTTTCCTTCTAACAGCAACAGCACATATTTAATTTCTTGTAGTTCTGTAGATTTAAATCCTCTGAGATTTCAATATCACGTCAGCATTCTCTGAATAAGGAATATGTATAGTTTAGTTTGCATTTGCATGAAGAATATGAATATGCACAAACAGACGGAACTTCGGTATCTACCGGTTTCAGTCGGTTAAACATTCACTTGTTTTTGTTAGTTCCTAGTTGGCCCACACATTGTCAGTTGATGCGCCGTGGGTTGGTTATAGGCATGCAGACGCAGAGAAAGAAGAAAACTCGTACAATCAAATAAACAAATTCTAAAAGCAGCCATGATCGAAATGTTTTACTATGGAGAAAATTATGCAAGCTGATTCCTATGACGTACTAGCTAAATGCGTGCGTCATGTTTTAGGAGGAAACAATAGGAGTTAAAAAAGATAGGAACATCATAAATTGGCTTTAAATGACAATTAATTATGATATAAAATATGGCATAGTTTATTTTTTGAAGGGCAAA
This sequence comes from Plutomurus gul, assembly GCA_019776185.1. NCBI lineage: Eukaryota > Metazoa > Arthropoda > Collembola > Entomobryomorpha > Tomoceridae > Plutomurus > Plutomurus gul. The sequence goes on along the minus strand of JABASC010000695.1, from coordinate 11,399 downwards.
AATTTACGTTTCAAATTTAAAGAGGAATTCGCATGATCTATGTTTGATCTAGTTCTCAACATAAATTACAAATAGTTGCAAACATGTCAATTTACTGTGAATTTATCACGCAGAAATGCAAAGCATGCAGTCTTTGAGCAGTTTTAGTGTTCCAAGTGAACAGTAAACGATCGACGTTATCGCCCTGATTGGCCTATTATTATTTCCGATTGAAAATTCTAATAATAGTATCTGACTCATTTAGAATGCAAAAGTACCTTAAATTTGACATAGCCCAACTGACTTTCCGACAGAAATGTCTGTCGGTTCGAACGGTTCATATATTTTATGAAAGTTTCCCACTTTGTTTCCATTTTCATATTATAACAGACTCACTGTGTTGTTTCATAAATCTTTGTTTAACGCAAAATCGTTCCTACAATCAAATGCAGGCGCAGTCAACAGAAAGAACATACCAAGCTCTGGCAATTACGAATCGCATATGCATAAATACGCTACATTAGGTTCGAATTCGTTTGTCACTGCCTCAATTAAACTTTAAATGATAAAATTATCATCATCTATGATCGGTAGCGGCACAATCATGATTACACGGGAAACTTTCTCGGTATGCCATTTAATATTTCAAATAATACAAAGTTAAATTACTTTTGACAAGGGTGCTAACATTTATATTTCTCACGTGTTAAATGTTCATTTATCAAGCAGTCCCTGCTGTATTGCATTACTTCATACTCATCTTTCATTTTCCATATAAAGATGGCATGAATGAAATGAGTTTCGTCGTATCCTCTTGAAGTATGCAGTGGCAGAGAAAACATTAGCAAGTTGTCGTGTAATAACTCTTGTTTGCACTTATGGGCTATAGAGAATTGGAACCGAGGGCGGACTTATTTTGACAGTCTTCCAAAAGGCCAGGATGTTCTCATCTGTTTCTTTGGCAGTGAGTAGTACTAGTTGTATGGAAGTTGGTGGGAGAGCATCCACGTACTTATTGCAATTTAAGACTGGTTGGTACACACACATAGTCATGGAACTTTGGAGGAATCAAGGAAGCGCTTCTTGTTAGAGTTGGAAGACTGATGAGTTGAATAGAATAGGGCAAAGCAGCGGTTGAACTCCAACGAATGACTTGCAGAACAACCGAATGGCTGACTCTTGCTGTGTGTAGTTCGTTCTCGTTATAAACTACAGTCAACTGCGGAATTAGGGTTAGAGACTAACTCGGCTATGTTAGGATAAAAATAGCGTGCCGTTTTTGTTTAAAATTCTCTAAAAATAAAGTTGTCTCTCAAACACGTAGCATAAGAGGATGTGAAGCAGGCTCCTCTGTAAGATCGAGAGATGCAATGTAAAATGTATCTCATCTTCATGTTTCAAAGTTTTACTTTCAGTGCAGTCAAGTCATTCAGTCAGACTTCTTAGTTCATTGCAGCCAATTCATTTTCAGTGTCTCTACGGTGTCTAGCCAGACGAATTTTCCTTTCTAATCTTGTTTCGCGTCTTCCCCCACAATTTCTCCGATATTTTCTATTGGAAATTTTTTCAATCATTTCGGTTCATTCAGGTTAGCTGCATGTTTTAATAAATTGTGTGAGTGTGTGCGACGAGGCTGTGCAGAGAAAAAATAATAGAAAAAATATATGTGAATTGTGTTTGCTAAGTCGATATCCTACATTAACAGTGCTGCAAATATTTTCTTAGTTATTGACGAAATTGGACATAAACTGACAGTAAATCATGTAAATTTTCTTTAATTCATTTAACTGAACTTTCCTTTCTACTTTTACTGTGTGGAAATTGTAATTGACTAGTAGCATTATATGGAGATAACAAAATTCAGGGTTACATTTTAGCACCGTGTGTACACAAAAGTATGTATATAAGTTCGTTCGTGTTGTAATTCTATACAGATTGAGTTCAAGGCAAGCGGAACAGGATCAAGCTTGTAATAGTCCGTCGCCTTATCACACACACACACACAAAGAGAGAGAGAGGAGAGACGCGGTTGAAGGTCAAAACTGCTCGCGGTTCATCTGCAGGAGAAACGCTCTATATAAGGGATATAGATTAGAGAGAAAGGATTATATACTTTAGTCACCACAGAACAGAGAAAGGCTGAATTGTGGAAACGTACAGCAGAGGAAATATCGACTAGAGCGAAAGAGAGTTTGTGTTGTAGTCAGAGTCTGAAAGAAGAGAGAATGTCGGGCAAGATCGATCCGGCAGTGCAGAAATGCATCGTCGCACTCCAAGCAGCTAAGAATGACACGGAGAAAATGGCAGCCCTATTCCTCGTTACGAAAGTAGTGAAAAGTCCTAAACTTGGCCGAGATAGTCGTTTGGCATTATTCGAGGCGATCGGCTTCAAGTTTCTCCTGCGTTTGTTGAACACACAGACTTCCGAAGAATGTCCCTCACTTTTGTACAAGTCCGTTGCTCTGAGTATTCTCACGGCATTCTGTGTCGATCCAAAAATTGCTGAGAGTTCAGAGATGATCGAGGCGATTCCAATGTTTCTGAAAATAATTGAAGCAGCGGATGATGACGATGAGGATGATGACCAACTGTTGATAATTGTGAGCGAAGCGTACCACTGTCTGAAATGTCTAGCCACGGTAGACAAGGGGAGGTCGGCTTTAGTTAAGACTGGTGCCATTCGGCAGTTGTGTGAATTGTACACAAAACAAGCCTTCAACTGTGAGGAAGCATTAGTGATCATTGCCTCTGTGGGAACAACACTTGGGCCCAGAACTTGGGAAAATGCCATGGACCAATTTAATGATCTAATGGAGCGTATGGCGATACAATTTGAGTCTGACCAATCGGAGCAGAAATTCGAGCTTTGTAGTCTCATGTCGGGCATTGTCCCCACTGTGAACATGAACCCAGAAGCGCTCGCCAATGCTTTTTGGCCAGGATTGATACTGAAAGGTTTGATCGATATTCTATCGAGCAAGATCACGGAAAAGCAAAGAAATCCTGCCCTTCGTCTTGCCTCTGTGATGCTCACGACATTAGGAGTCGATTGGATAATCAAAACGGCGGATGATGGCTCCAAAGAGTATCAATTTCTTATCATTCTCATTCATTTGAGTTGCATTGAGGTTAGAATGTCGTTGGAGGATCGCAAGCTAGACAAGATCATGCCTAATGACGACTTAATTGGAGCATGTTATGCAATTATCGAGACAAGTGTTAAGTTCATGAGCGGCAATCACTTTGAGAATCTCGACGAGAAGCAAAAAGAGCAAGTTTTCCACTCTCTGAAAGGGGCGTACAGTGCCATTGTCGGTTTCATCAATTTAGTGCAGAAAGAGGCTGAAAAAAATCCGGCAAAGTTTTGGGACAACAAGAAAAAACTTTTGGCTTGCGCTTCGGTTCGTTGTTTGGCTGCGTGGTTGGCGGAGGAGACGCATTCAATGAAAGCGGAAGTTTTCAAACAACTGCCGTTTGTTCTTGCCCTTGTCTTTGAGACCTTTCAGGATGCAGAGTGCAATTTGAGTGCTGAGAGTCAGGTATTGGCCGAGGTAGGGAAATCGATTGAGCCCCTCATGCCTGAAGTATTAGTTGTCCTTCTACCAGCCCTGTGTCATCTCACCGCTGAGGAGAAAGGTGTCCGAATGTTGCTTGACTCATGCGGCGAAGAATTCCTCTGCCGCTTTATTACTTATAATTGGTCTGTGTACAAAAACCTGAAGGAAATCCTTGAAAAGAAATCTCGACCAAAGAAACCCAACAAGAAAAAAGCTGCGGAGGCGGAAACAGAAGAAGCTGATCAGAGTCCCGAAGAGATAAAGCTGACTCTGAAGAGACTGCGAATAGCTTTGATGAACTCTTGCAATCTGTTCATCAATATGGTTGTATTGGATCCTCTGTCAGTGACAGAGAGTCAGAGTTTCCAGCAAATTATGCGCTGGAGCTTCACGGCTTTACCATCGCTGGCTAACGACGTGGAGGAGATCGCTTTGTTGGCTAACATTTCCTCGCTGGGCTTGTTAATAATGCTTCAAGTAGCTCAAAAAACGGTTGATGGAAAGACGACCGAAGATGGGGCCACTCTTTCTCCTGAAGAGGAATTCATGTCATCAAGACTCGTCTCTGGAGCTGACAATGCCGCGTACCGTTTCGGCCAGAGTGTCATAAAGTTTGTGTGGGACGCTCACTTGCCTGATGAAAGTCAGAGTCCGCCCGCACTCATATTGACGTCAAATTACCGTTCTTGCTGGAGTGACGTGAAGGAGATGTGGTTTTTGAGCTTGCAGACTGTCGGTTCTCTCATGGGGACCCTTCCTTGGCTCTCTGACTTTGCGGCTGACAGTGGCTTTTTGGACGCTCTCATTGGAAATCTGTCCGTGGCCTACAAGAATCGAATTGATGCCACCACAATGGCAGCATACGAAGATTTTCTTTGTGCAGCTGCCAAGAGCACTCCAAATGCCGTCAATATTGTCAAGACGAAAGGAGCTGCTCTGGCTAAAAGCCACCACCTTCGAGCCTTAACGAAAGTTCTCAAGGCAGATGCACCCGCTTAAGAAACAGGCAGATTATGACGAATAGCCTGCACACACTGTAGATAAATCATTACAAATATATCAAATTCGTCTATTTCTATTCTATACATTGTACACATGCCAAAAATTCAATCTCTACTTAAATGTCAAGTAGGCACTCGAATCGTTAATTCAGTTTATTCGTTTTTTCACTAGAAAGTGTACAGAACAGATATGATTTCTGCACCGCCGATTTTGTTTGGCCAAGTGGTCATCAACGTAAACATACATTATTATATAAAATATTATATACGCCAAAACTGCAGTGTACACCAATATTGCTGACTGACAATCACTCAATGCTGACATAGAATACAAATCACTGTAAAGAAGCTGTTTCACACATGATAGACGAATCCATAGTTATTCCCTATCCCTGCACCTAGATTAGTTGGAAATAGTAATCCTTTTATTAGATGATACTTAATTGTCGATGACTTTATTCAATGCTGTCCACAGTGAACACATGGATGAACACGTGGAGTGAGTTCAACTCACATTGTGTGTAGTGGCTACTAGCACGCATTCTATTTGGCTGTAAGCATGACTTCATTTATGATACTCTTTTTATAAGTGTCTTGTCGAACGATTTTATTTTGCGACGTAGGTCCTCTTTATCTTTAGAGTGTAGAATACAATATTATGTGACTGGTTATGAAGTATGAAGAGCAAAGGTTGTTACTAGTCCATCAACAATTATCTCTGTCAAAATAGAAAAATATACTTGTAAGTAAATTGTGGGAAAAGCAGGCCAACATACAAAGGTTGTGTCTTACATCCACTACTAAATACTCCGGTGGTACTCTGGTTAGAGTCTATCTGTCTGATTGTGTCGGGTACTGTATTTCGTGTATTTAGATAATTATAAATCCTCTCTGATAGCTTTCTGGCCAAGTGGACACAGCGTGTCGATCACTTTAGACTGTCACTCACTCACTCTTAGGCTCTCACATGCTTTCTAATTATTACAATGTTATTTTCGTGCAAACTCGAGTGCACAACATAGGAAAGCCATTAATTCAATTGAAACGAACATTGTTTTGTGGACACTCCAATTTGCTTCACTTTAATCACCGTATGTATTTTTCATATTATCTATCACAGGTTCTCTAGATACGAAAAATATTTATTTGTTAAAAAAATAAAGCATTTTTTTCTGTTTGTCTTCATAATTACAATGGAATCGTATTATATATATACTAAAACATATTAGCTGTATATATCGCACGTGGTCAAATATTCTGCAATAACAATCTTGGCTATTACATGGCTACTACTCCAGCAGAAACAACAGAAACTGTGAACTTTTGATAAAAATGTCTAAATTCCCTGTTAACAATAATTGTTAATGGTCTTTTAATAGAAATGTTTTGTCTATTATCTGTTCTACACTACGGTGAAGTATTACTACTGCTCTGTACAATCCGTTGCTTTTAATTTAAGTGTGATCGAATGTGTATCCAGATGCCCCTGTAAAAATAACTTGCAGATGTTTGTACCGATTGTATGTAGGGAAAACGTGTAAGCTCACATTTTAGAAAAGGACTGATAAATATGTAAAACCGACTCATATCAGCAGCAGCAGCAACAGAAACTTTTTTCACGAAGATCTATTACATTCATCTCCAAATAAAATGCTAGTCGAAACCGGTATGGTTATTGTCACTACTGTTTGATAAACATGTTATAAGTCTATATGGATTAACTTTGTATATTGTAGTCATAAGTAAATTTTGTACGGACTAAAAAAACTTTTGGTAACATTGTGGAACCTAGTTTTAGTGGGGGAGTCAATTACCTCTAAATTTAGTTGTGGAATAAAAATACACACGTTGACAATTTACTCGTGCTTTATAGCTATATGAATTATGTAAACAATTTTTTGTTTTGCATAAGTAAATAATGTTTTCAAGATTATGGCCGTTCTCCTTTCATATGTACATGTGTTATAACAAATATTATTCAGTTCTTGTGCAACAGCAATAGCGAAAAAAGCCACCATGATTAGTTAAGCGAAATAATAAGTAGTTGACTCGGTAAACAAGTTTGATACAGTACACATAAAATCAATCTGTGTGGGTTGTATCCAAACTCTTTGCTTACAGTAAATATGCGACAGAAATGTTTGTTTTAATTTTTTTTCTCTCTACAATTATTTGTTGATAATATTTGTATATTGTATGTGCACTAGTGGGTAGTAAGTTTACTAATTATACAAAGTGAGTACCAACCAAAATGGAAAAATACAAGCAAACAAGCTTCAACAGAAGATGTGGACATTTACTATTCTCTGTACTTTGCTTTTGAATTATGATGTATTGAAGCGTTATTAAAACCAAGTTTTTCTGACAATTCCTTTTGTTCCCATATACATGTCTCATGTATAAGTATGTACAATACTTTTAGAATTAGTAACAGTAACTTGAGGATATTTATTTTCTCACTGTCATACACTCAATCAGCACAGGAATAAGGAAATCCCCATTTAATGCATACCGGCTTCTCTCGTCACAGTTTTCTGGGAAAGTGCTAACGTATTAGAAAAATAAATTCACCCACATACTCGGCTAATTACTAGAAGTAGTCACGAAAATAGGACTGTCAAAGGTATTTACGAGAGTTTACTTAAATACTCTCTTGTAAGTCATTAAATGCTAAATAGGTCAAATAACTAGTCACACTGCAATCATTTGTTCACACGGTACACGTTCAAATAGATTACATATTCACTCAAAGCTTGGCTTCAGAATTGCAATCCGTCATCCGTGGGTTTCAGCTAGCCATTAATCTATTATGCGTGATAGGACAGTGCTAACGTCAAAAAACTTTTACACTTTTTTTTTGTGTACCTACTATTGAATTCCTTCGTCTTTGTCATTTTTTATGCACAGGCTGTACATTAATCCTGTTAGTAAGAATGTCCTGAATGTCTAAGTGAGAATGGTGTGAGTCGGCGTGGTTAACAAAGCACCGAACTAATAATAACAAAAAATAACGCCAGTTTAAGAGCAGTTCTTGCAGGCAAATAGGCAACAAATTTTGTGATGGAACACAAGACAGCTAAACTGACAGTAGTCGTAGTTGCTAATTATTGTTACTGTACTCATTATGTGTGCAGGAATGGATTGGCAGTGATGGAGTGATGATGGGATGAAGAGTTGAATTGAGTGTGTTGAATCCTCGATATGGTATGTGGGTTTGACGTTTGTACTGACTTACAGACACGCATCAAATGTTGTCACACAATATCGGATCGGATACCCCGATCGGACACCATTTAGTTTCAATGATGGTAACCTACGAAGGTAACCGACTCCTAAATAAGTTACCCACTTTTTAATTTTTCTACCCTTGCTAATACTAATAAGTACTTAAACTAAAAGTAATTAAAATGTGCAGCACGTAAAAACATAAATAGTAGAGGAAATTTAAATAGTTCGAACGAATGATTTCAACAAGACTAAGTGAAATCTACTTGCTAGTTAGGAAGTATAAATAAAAATGATAATCATTTGAATGTTGGGTGTTTTTGAACGGAAAAAGGGTATTATACATCCAGTGGATGGAAAATTATAACTAATTCTTTTTTTTAAATAATTGACGACCATAGGTATCCGAGATGATGGCTCGCGAGTTAGAAGTGCCATCCTCTGTAGCCAAAAAGGTCACAGACACGGTAAGCATACAAATATACAGTCAAATACGATTCGTAGGTTATACTCTTATCTAAATAAATGCAAATTTTCCGTACTAAATTTAAAAAAATTTCCCCCAAAAGTTCCTAAGACGATTTCGGAGGTGCCCTGAGAGTCCTCGGATGACTTTGGATGAGTGGAGACTACTTTTGTGGATAGAAGCTCTAGGAGAAGATTATGAAGACTTGGCTGGTGAGTGATTATAAATAGACAAATTATTAAATACGTTACAAATTGTGAACGACTTTTATTGTGCATTTTTTCTGGAGAAAGTTGGTTAATTTTCTTGTGAATTTTCTCCACAGAGGTGATCTACATGAAATGGAGAAAACTTCGCTATCGTCATCTTGCTCTGCCCGAGTCAACAATCAGCCTATTAAAGAAACTACACAAACAATATCAACTCGCTCTCGTCACCAATGGTCCAAGTCACTCGCAATGGGAAAAGGTAAGAGTGTCGCCAGAAGGCGTATTGGGTTATGATTTTTTGAATGACGCTTGTACAGGGTTTTACGGTTGTCACTTGTTCAGTCGTGATGTGGGTGTGCTGAGATACAATTCAGATTCTTGATTATGATACGACGAATCTCTATTTGAGTAAGTAACGTCCTGTTAACGTGCCAGCTGTTTTGTCCTAATGGTTCGTGTTGGCTTCCTGTATCTTTTGTATAGTAAGGAGGGCCTCGCTACTGTCCCCAGCCAAAAGCAGAAGTAAAATCTATAATGTATCTGGACTGTTTTTGTTTTGCAGATTCGAGAATTGAAACTAGAGGAACATTTCGACAGTATAGTTGTAAGTGGAGACTTAAAATGGGAGAAACCACAGCCAGAAATTTTTCATAGAGTATGTACGGGGTTAGGAGTGGAACCATTTGAGTGTTTGATGGTAGGAGATAAAATCGAAACTGATATCGTCGGCGGCTTCCAAGCTCAATTGGGCATCACTGTGTGGATCCCTGTAGACGAACCAGGACAAGAGACACCCAACCCACCACCAGATTTTATTATAAGAGATATTTCACATTTGCTTGGTATATTGCAAGGTGGGAATGATAAATCAAAGTCTAAGGGTCTTCAATGGAATAAGGGAAAGACTGGTGGTAGTTCTGGAGCCTGTTCTTCAGCAGCAGGTCCTTCGGTGTCCCCGGCAGTCGCTTCCGCAGCCGTGCCGTCCGCTTCCGTCAAGTGCCCATCTACCCCAACTGAAGAGAATTGACCCGCGTGGTCATGTACTAATTACAGGTGCAGAGCATCCCAATGTCCCCCCGCGTACCTTTGCGTCGTTCAGCAATCCCTCTCTTAAGTCCAACGTTCATTATTTGTAAGTACGTTATTATGTTATTCGTAATTGTATTTACACACGAGTATATAATTCTACTAATGCGTAATGATGATGTGATCATTATTATAAGTATAATAGACGTTTTCATTAGTTATCCTACTCCATGCAATGTAGTATTATTATGTTCACCTATATTATTCCTGGAATTTTCTGTCCTCTCCAGGTCAATCCTATGACGAAAGTATTTCAAAATGAAAAACAAAACAACCTCCCAATAAAATATTCCTTGTATTTATCCTAGATCCTCCTCGAGTAGTTGTAATCAACGCTGTAGTGTACTGTCTCCGTAATGAGACGAATTATTACGTCTAATGTGATATTTATACATGTAAGTACTTGTGAATACTACATTATGTGTTTAGTGTACGTATTATATGCTCATTGTAACCATAAGTAGGACAAAAATTACGACGAAATTACAGCAACAAATAGTCCTGATTTCTACACTCACCGCGATTTGTGGGATTTATACGCAACAGAAAACGGTGAAATGAGCTAACTAGTATAATAAGTGACTATCGATTTGCTGGACAATTATGAGACAGAAGGTCAAAAGGGGCAGTTGCAATCAATCACTTTTCTATTGCTACATAATTCACATGGTTTAAGGAAAATTTATACTACATTTGTAATTTGTATAACGTAACATTATTGCCCAACAGTGCGTTTCACAGCTTAAAAATTGTGCAACCAAACGAATGCAACTACACATGGCCATTGTTGCACTGCCCGTCCATCTTCGTTGCTTCCTCCTCTGTTGTAGAAGAATGTAGTACGTGGTCAATGCATTATTATTATAACATCTTTGCCTCTTACTACTATATAAACAACAAAATGACGACTTTTTCCACCACTACCTACACACAACCATCAACTCCTACTAACAAAACAACATACTAAATATTGTAATGTCCATTACATTATTATGTGTGTGTCACTGCCAATGATTATTTATGTTTACTACATTTCACCATTACTAATGCAGAGAGAGATGGATATGAATATCTCAGCAGTATACTACTACAATTATTACGTTACTATATAATATACTATATAAATGTTAAAGGAATTCCTATACTACAGTTACTATCTACTCTATCTATAGATTTTGCTATTAAGAAAATGTCCACATACCTATTTACTACAATTAGTATTAAATGTATGTATACTCATCATCATCATCATGATTACTATACTCGAGTTTTGAAATGAGCCAACAATATTAATGAATCAGCGTGTCCAGTGCTATTTCCGTTAAATCATCTCACATGCTCTAGTTTCAACACTGCGTGTCTACTTGTTAAATGAGAGAATCAGTGATGAGAAAGAGATATGGCGAGAATGTGCGTGGCCCAGTTCGGACGCCAGCCTGGAATCGGGCCACATTGATAATGTGCTAGTAAGCCCTTTCTTCGCTGTAGAAGCAGTTAATCAGCGGCAGTTAATCAGGTAATTCAAGATGCTCACCGTATAAAGTGTCTTATTAATTAGTTGATCGCATTGTATTCTACATTGGGTTTATACTATAATACGTGATGTGTTTCCCTGTTGATTTTCAATGCGGAACTGCTGGCTACACTGTCGTAGTATAAGCAAACTGTAGATAACTATTTACTATTATCAATATTAATCATGATTTAGTATGAGAATACTAATTTCAATCAAATATCCTGGATGGATTATATAGTAACTAGATAAGTATGTAATTATTATGTATTCCAGATGTACCTAAATGTACCTATTTATCTAAAAGGATAATTTACTTTATAATTTAGAAGCGATTATTATATTGTGAATAATTTACTTGCG
>JABASC010000694.1:0-33560 GCA_019776185.1 Plutomurus gul | reverse complement strand
GTCAATACTTTTTAGTAGACAGACACCAAGAAGACCCAGCACAACAAGTTATAGGACTGTATTTACAATGTATGGTAAAAACCAGGTGAATAAATAATTCTAACTACCGTATATTGCGTATTTATACCCCGTGGAGGTTTTATTCACACCACTGGGGAGTAATTGTGGCATTTTTGGATGAAAATACTCATCCAAATTGGAGATCCCCAGGGCGGAATAGTAACCCGTGTGAAATTGTCTTATAATTCCGTGGACTTGTATAAGTATACAAGTGAATTCAAAGTTAGACATCATAGATTTCTATCACTAGTGATATTTAGAGACCAGATAACAATCTGGCCACACTTTTGTTGTTTCACCATGTCTGAAGAGGAAGGAAGAATGTATACTTTAAACTCCAAAAGAAGAGTTTCGTCCATTTTAAGGTAAAAGTTGTTATTTTAAGTGAAAAATCCACTATTTGTAATGCAAACTCTTTAGAGCAATGTGAAAAAAAATCACAGTGCCTAGGTCAAGTGTGGGAATCTGTGAGGATAATTAATCTTATCAAAGCATTCAAAACATGTAAAGATTGTGAGGGAGGACTTCAACTACTGAAGGAACAGCATACAAATTGCACATACCCCTGCTATACTTGCGGACTGTCCTATAATTTAACCTTCAGATTACGAATCACTTGAATTATAGGAATTTCTGCCTTCTGCTGTTGTTGACGTATTATCTTCAGAGGGAGGAAGAAGTGTAAACATTTGTATAAAAAAGTAGCTTTCTCTCAAATTGTAACAATGAATTCAATTGAAGAAATTTAAAAAAATCTAGGAAAAGTAAAAAATTTAGTGGAAATTAAAACTCCCCACGGCGTATTTACTCCCAGAATTGCACCACGAAGCAATAACCTCCCAGGGGTACAAATCCGCATATACGGTATCTCATCTTCCGCAATGTAGCCATTGCGGTCCATGCTTCCCACAAACTTAGTATTTATGTGGGTAGTCTCATCCCTTTTGCACAATTGCTTAGTAGGGATATAACTACTTTACCTCACATCTAATAGTTAATGTGTGTGTTTTGTACTTGGCGTGTGTTGTGAACCACTTCCATTGTAAGTTCACTGCACGTTTCCTAGCAGAACAGATGAGTTAGCAGAGAACGTAAGACAAGAAATAAACTAACGCGTCCCATTGCATTGAAGGGGAACAGGGCGGATGAAGCTGTCTGACGCTCAGACGGCTCTCTCCGCCGCCAATACTTTCTCTCTGTACCTTTCTTCCAACTTCCGCCAACACCACAGCACGTCGATGAATCAGCGAAAGAAACACTATACTTTATTCAGACGGGCTCACGTCTCCCACAATAACATTAAATGAACATTTACATTGTATATAAGCACCGAACAGGTTTATTCTTAGAGTAGACTTTGGCTATACCGTCATTTTCTAGTTCAATAACTTATAATTGCAGAAGCAAATAGATTTTCTGGTAGTTTCCTCCTCTACGAGGGTTTATATGGCACAATGTAAACAGAATCAAAAAGCGTTCAACACACTGTGGCCAATGTAATATTTACACTTTTGTCATATTATATGGAATGAGTATATACACGTAGATATGTACGTGTGTTCCACATACTTTTCTAAATTGTGGAGTCGTGCGTCTCCGTGTAAATATAGAGAGGGGCCTTTGGTTTGGAGGAAATAGTGGAAATGCGCAAGGTAGCTACTCGGAATACTAAGGAATGTATGAGAGCTGATATTACTGCATTACAAAGTCCTGGCGACAGAAATTAGAGAGAAATTTTTCACTCGTATACATTTAGTGCATTAGCAAGCACGATGGATTTGTCAGTGCAATTTTTGTAATTTCCAGTACTTAATTTTAAATTGGACTCTGCTTTTTATCATTTGACGAAAACTGGAGCAAGTGTACATAAAAGGCGTACTTCTTAAAGGTTCTATTCTTTCATCTTTGGCCTACCTACTTACAAATAAATACATTTCGCTGCGGCGTCATTGTAAACGTGTAAACGAAAGAGCGTGCACTGAAAAGGACTTGGTGGCTGGGCTCTTTCCACTTTGATTAAAAGTACACTGCTACTACAACTATAGACACAGTAATGTTGCTCCGTAATGATGTTTTGTCTTTTGTGTCCAATTACTGGAATTCCGGGCCAGAGACAACATCAAAGACTACCAAAAATCTTTCAGTAGGCAGCGACAATTTGGGAGTTCCTACGGAAAAGATCAAGATCCTAACGATAAGACATTTCGCTTTGTCAGCAATATTTATTGAACTCAAATGAATAGAAGGTAGCACCAATAAAATTGCAAAAGAAAAGCTGCCTTTTTGTTTCCATAAGCCTTTAAGTCTCTCACGATCGTTTCAAATGAGTCGCCGGAGAACTTCTCTTAATGTCCTTAAATAGAGCTAAAAAGCAAGAATATTTTGGTACGAAAAAATTTTAAAACTCCCAACAGAAACTGCAGCATGTGTGAGGTTTCTTATTTATGGAAAATTAAATCGAAATACATACTAAGAATAAACTTTTTAATATTGAATTTTTATTGATTTCATCCAGTACCAGCATACAGTTTCAGTGGCGTAAAAATAATCCGCAGGCCGGGGGGGACAGCACCCTTTTGTAGAAAAATACATCTTTAGGCCAAAGAGTCTAAAGGATCGTGTGCAGTACCCTCCCTCCGAATACAAAGGTTACACAATTGTACAGTTTCCTCTTAAACAAGTTGCAAATACAAGTTCGTGCTTTCGTAAAGCTAAAATGTGACCTACTAACATATTTCATTATGGCGGACTAGTATTGTGTAGCCGGTACGTGCAACTTTTCATCTAAACTAGCCATCTTACACATGTTTCGCAATCAAATAAATGTATCTTTGTGAACAAATTGGAAAAAGTCAAAGCACTTTGCTGAATTTGTAGCCCGGTGGCACACATAGTATATATTCTAAAACCCTTCTACTTCGTACTGTTTCCTACAATTGAATGATTCGCTAATAATACATTATTACTATTACAAAGCTGATTTGCATAAATGACGTTAGAATACATTTTGTACACGTGTTTCCATCAAATCTTAGTCAAATCTCTTTCCTGGACGTACTTTCTTATCTTTGTGAAAGTCGTTTGCGCTGGAATGAATGCGTCAGACGAGACGTAAGCATTTGGATGTGGGGACAGGAACCCTGTGCTAGCATAATACCACCCGGCCCAATGTTGAGCACAACCCGTGATCAATATGCTTGCAGTTTACGTTGCGTGTAGGAATGAGAGGAGAGCAGACACAGATACTACGTAGTTAGTCATAAGTGTTGGCTATAAGGTCGGCCATCAATGTCTGTATTGTAGGTTGGGTGAGGAACAGCTGTCATTTCACTGTTATCTGAAGTCTCTGAGGGTTTATAAATCCACAACCGAATTCATTAAACAATTAACGGCATGGAATTAACCATTTCCACTTTTCCTTTTATAAAGAACACAAACCCAATGAATTATTTGGTGTTCGATGGTGAATCAGTACATATTTTAAGGGGATTACAGTAAAAAAACGAAGTTTGAAAAGGACAGCCGAAGAAATGTATCAATATAATATCTAGATGTCTATATCTCCACATATGGTATATATTCACCGTTAACTTGAGGTTTTTTGGCATGCAGTCAGTAGTGAGCATAGAAGTGGACGATTTGTCAGTGTCTTGCATTCTGTTCCTCTAGCGTATGGTGGCTGTCATGCTTTCACCAATTTTAGTTTATCTACTACATGAGGTAGTCCATAGAAACAAATAGCTCTGCAGTCCAAGTGCAAAGTGTAAGAGTTGTCATCATAATGCTCTTTGTCCGCAGAAAAAAATATTGCCCGCCTTCTGTTAATATGGATCGAGAAAAAGCTATAAAAATGTAAGCATTTGTACAGTTTCTTTGTCAATATAAAGTTGAAATAACCACAATCTCCAGCCCATTTCTGTTCTCTCGTTCTCTTTCTGCTACAAAGGACTTTCTATGTCCGTATCACACAGTGGCCCTATTGTCACAACGTGCAAAAAATAATTCAAACATCAGTGGAAATAGTTCCTATGTAACTGCGCACTGGAACGTTCCCAAGTGTTGCATTGTAAATGTACAGGTGAGAATGATTTGGGGATTGTAGTGAGGAACATGTTGGACAGGTTCTGAAACGAGTGTGAAATGTACAGGAAATTAAGTTGGTGTCTAGTAGATGGTAGGATCAGAGAATGGGGACGTGTGAGTGTGTGTAGGAGAATCGATAGATGCAAAATGTGGAAAAATGAAATCTTCCATTTGTGTGTGTGTGACCCAGTGAAGAAGCGTCGTTATAGTTAACAGGAGCAGGATGCAGTTGATCAGAGGAAGAAAGGCCGATTTTTGGTAGTAGCATGCTAGTAGCTAGTAGTAGCTGGGCTGTTGCAGGTGAAATGGTTGAAAGTGGGAGTGTTAGACATGTAGTGCAAGTACCAGTGCAATGCTTCAATGTCTTCCTTGTCTTGTCTGTTCCATTCCGCCCATTCCCACTTCTCGTCTACCAATCTCTCACACTTACAACACTACTTAATTATGTTGTCTAGAATAGAGTACATTTATTCCATCGCCTTTCCTCTTTGTGTACACACTGTGTGCACTCACCGTCTCCCACCTACACACCCTAAATAAACTTACACCGAACACAAAATGCTCTGTGGAGCACACGGACACGAAATCTCCACAAAATGCCCCGCATCAATGATGACAATAAATTACGTGAGAAAATACACAGGTACATATTGATATTTGTTTACAGTGTACAGGGAGTTCTCGTATTAACACTGCAGATGAGAATGCAGATAATGGAAATCGAAATTGAAGCGGGAAATTTGTTTCCAATCAGTGTGTAATTAAAATGGTTGTTAGAACGATTCCAAGAAATTATGCAGATTTTTCTGTTAAGGTGGCACTGTATAGCGATTTTTTGACGCAATTTTTCAAACGGAATAAACTCCGTTAGTATTTACTTTTACCTTTTCTGAGATAACCAATTTGCAAGTCAAAATAAGCCAAACAAAACCTTCCTTATGCAAATTTGATGTTATCAGTACTTTTTGAAATAATGTCGTCTGAAAATGGCAATATGTGAAAAAGGCAATAGGACGATCCGGGTTTAATTACATAACAAAATCAAGATTCACCTGGATAATTTTATGCGTGTCATTGTGCTCTAAATTTAGGAATAAAAACCACACCTTTATGATAAGTAATGAAAGAGTTGATTCGAAATTCCTACAAAATTTGATTGTTTTTCTGTGAGACGTTGAGTGTGTCAATAGGTTGCATTGTTACCTCAAGGCTATGCCCAAAGGTGGGAAAATCAAAACTCGTGCAAGTTATGTCCAAATATCTGTTCACTGCAGTAGATAACCCTCAGAATATCTCTCAATTCAAACAGATTTGACTATTGCGCCAAAAAAACAACCACCTTCCACTCTCCCATCGTAGCATACTCCGCATGCTTATGCATCTCGTATCCTTACTGCTGTATTATTGGAATAGAAATCGCTACACAGTCCCACCTTAAAGAACTTGTTACTGTACAACAGAGCTCACTAACAAAGTCTTTGTGAACCGATCCTCCAGTATGCAAGAGCTGAGTGAAAGTGGCACATAAATGATTCGGTCATGCTGAGTAATGGAAGTTGCTTCCGATTCTAAGTGCTCAGAGATACTCATTGGCTTTGTATTTAATATTTAAAGAATGAGGATGTATGCGTCCGTGGAGACGTGCACGGTGCAAACCTATTTCACAACTGCGTAATTGGTAGTGTGGATTCAGACGAATGTGCTGCACTCTAGAATCTAAAATATATAAGCATTTACTAAATAGTTCATGTTCTGTGAACTATTTTAACCTTTTAACTGAATGCGACATCATTGTTTCCTGGCTATGCTTGTTTCTACATTCTAATGTATTATTATTATTATTATTATTATTATTATTTAGACTATTTATAATAAGTCCGATCTATTCTAATAATATGAATTTGGCGAGCTTTTTAATAGTTTTAACCAAAGACTTTTTTACTTCCTGTGTTCCATGAATAATATAGAAAAACGAGCAAGTTTTCCATTTGGGAAATCTGCTGCTGTTGGGCCGTTACAGTGAAAATGGAAATCGAGAGAATGACCTCAGAGAGAGAGAGAGACGTGGAGGGAAAAGAGTTTTGTCTGCATTACAAGTGCAAGAGGAGTTTTAGTAGACGTTCAACTTCGATATTTGCTTACTTTTTGGAGTCTGTCTACTTGGCTTGGTTGGATCAAGTGTTCGACACGACTCTCTCTGCTTCTCAAGTCAACTCAGTTCATTTGGCTGAGCAAGATGTGTGTTTATGTTAACTTGCAGAATTATGTAGATACAAAAGGAAATGCTACATAATTGATGGCAACGTATATAATGTATGTGTTGGACGGACTTATGTCCAACTCGTGGAACAAGTCAATTTTCTCGACTAAAGTAAGTGTGCTCTTTGCACACAGCCCTGCATATGAGGATGGATAGGCCCACTGAAAGCAAGCTACATATACAGTGAACGCAATTCTTATCCGTCTTCTTCTTCTAAAGAAACTTTGTTAACTGCGACAGAAAAAGGAACTCTCATAAAGCTGAAGGCTGAGGTCGACTACGCAGCTCATCTGAACAGCCATCAGTAAGACGAGAATGAAAGTCTATGCAAATATTTAAATGAAAATCTACTTGGCCAGAAAATCTAGTATTTATACATACAGGTTGAGTCAGGTCTTCCTCCGTACACACAGTACACACAGTACACATAGTACACACACTGAGAACAGAACTCCAAGTTTGGCTACAGTTTGTTGAAAGAAAAACAAATGTGAGCACATCAACAGAGTTTACTTTTCCTTACCATTTACTATATGTATGTATAAGAAGCAGCCGCTGTCGTAATGCTCACCGCGTGCATCAGTGTGTGTGTCTAGGGTATATCCCTAGAAGTAAGTAGTAGGAAAATTTTGATTCATATTTTACAACTCTGTTCTTCATTATGTGTGACTTATCTGTGAGCGCACACGTTCCCTCGGCAGCAGCCTCCCAGAATTTAGACAGTCAGAAAACAATCTCTTTTCCTATGCACAAGATGTGCACGAGTAAAAGTGCTCTCCACAGGCATGTGTGCTTCTGATCTTCTAGACGCTAATGATATTGCACAGTGACTATTCAATGTTCCCCTTCACATGATTTATAACTCACGGATATACTCTCTCATCTGCAATGCCTACAGGAAAGTATCGCTCAATTCTTATCAGTGTGTACGTAGACGATTCAACGAATTTAAAAAATTAATTCATCAAATTACATTGATGCCAAGTCAAGTCAGTCCATGTGCTCCAGTAGAGAGGTGAGTGCAAAGTAGGCGAAGACTTTACCGTTTTATGTGAATGCAACGAGTTCTAATGATCTAATTCGCTGTCTCTTCCTTAATTTGAAGAATTCGAGTAACAGACCGCAATAAAAATATTGTACTTGAAATTATGACAAATGTCACGAATTTGAAAGATGGGGTTATATAGATTTAGTGAAAGTGAGAACGGAATTAGTGTGGTGATAAAGGGGAAAAGCAGACAGTGTCTGTTAGTGGTAGGGGGACTGTAGATAAGATACACAGAGAGATAGTCTGTGCACAAGAATCTTTGAGATCATATGAAATGGTTGGAAGATGTGAAACAGAAGAGAACCAAGCAGCCGAATTCATTTCAGATGAAAATTAGTGCAAGGGAATAGAGAGATGAGCGAGAGCTTGTAAGCACATCCATTAATTTAATCTCAGCGGACTGAACTTGATTTTAGTAGTTGACAGCACTGCGTCTCCCCAACAGCACACCATAATTTCTGCTTGTGCAAATTCTAACGTCTGCTCTGCACGCAGAAATGGCTAATGCAATATCAGTAAGCAGTAGAGGCTGCTCCTACTTATTGTTAGTAATACTTTTAGTACCGTGTGTCATCCCTTTCGTCTATGTCTTAACACACGAGTAATGCAGGGCTCTGTTGCTGCTCTTCTGATAGAGAGAGAGAGAGAGAGAGAGAGATGAAGCTGCTTGCTCCAAGCTGTACTCATCTCATTATGACAAGATGAATGGTTTCTACAAGTTGTGTTTTTGATCCTCGTGCACAAACATTATATATGTAGACAGAGAGAGAGAGCACAATGAACGTCTGTCATAATTTAGGCATCATGAAGGAATCCAACTTATCATTCCGCTAACATAATTATATTGAGAGCATTGTAATAGGGAACTTACTTATAATAAATCACAACTTTCAATGGTAATTTCATACTAACTGTTGCAATGCAATCGCCGAGATTTACATGAACAAGTTAGCCAGAGATGCTTCTAATTAGAATGCACTGCAGTTGACATAATTCCCAAGTGGACGAGTCTGGCTGACTGTGAGAAAACATTTGTTTCCAGTAATCATACGTTCTGTTGATATATGGCCAGATGTACTGTCTGATGTCAATAAACTGTGACGTCAGCTTCTCTATATAAACTGGTCCTTTGTTAGTGCAAAGTTAACATCGGGAATATATACTTGTTTACTTGTTTTATAAATAGGATCGCCTGGAGTCGTGGCATTAACAAAATTTCCCTTCCTCCTTATTTTGAAAACTATTTTAAGTGAAACTAAAATTAATTTAAATTCATAGAATACAAAAGGCCTTGTACAATTTGCTAATAAATTTGCAAAAAAAAATTCACAGAAATATTTTCTGTTGGTGGAATATGAAAACTGAAGGAGAAAATGGAAATTATTTGGTATTCAGATTGGATTCGTTTTGCATTCTCATTGGTCAGAACTGGTCAAGTAATCAACTAAGAGATAAGTAACTCAACTTAGTTTTTGGCATGTTGCAAAAACCCTTTTTGAAGGTGGTAAAGTAATATCATCTTAATGGGCAGTGTATTTATCATTATCATGGATGATTAAATATACTTTGTTAAGAATGATGCATTTCCGAGTACCCTGTACGTGTGTAGAGAGATTTGTATTTGCTTGCACAATAGAATTTGGGTTATTGCTCATCGGTTTGCGCCAACGACTGGAGTCTGATTCATTTTCGTAAGTGAATAAATATCGATGTTTGGATTCTTTCAGGACTTTTTCTAGCTGCTGGAGATGAAGAAATGCACGGGTGTGTGTTACACGTGTGCATAGTGGTAGCTAAGTTCTAAGTAAGTAGCATGCAATGTATTAGAGTTTGTGTTGAGACACGCCGATAAAGAAATGAAAGCAGGGATTGAGAACTCTGGCACAAAGAATTGCACACTCGACTGCTGGTCTCACTTGGCTAGGCCTACGAATACATATTACTGCGTAGCTTTCTTTAACCATATACATATGTATGAGTGATAGATCGCATTAATGTATATGTTCCCACAGAGAGTGTGTGTGTTCACGTGAATACGGATGCAGGAGACCATAGTGGTGCTCGCTTATATAGCAGAGAACCGCTCAAATCATATGCAGGAACACATCAAAGCCAAATACAATACATTGCTAATATCCCTTTCCCTGCTAAAATAACTTTACATAACATTCCTGTGGCCATATTGAAGAACGGGGTAGTTGATTCTATCACATTCTTCTTTTCACCATACAAATATGCATACTATTCACTTCGTCTCTGCCTACTAAATTCATCCTATTAACTTTAGATAAGTAAGTGAACCAGCAAGAAATAACTAAAGTCCTAGTTCCACACAGACACAGACAGTATCTTCAAAAAAATGAATGCATGAAAGGTTGCTTTCTTCTCAGAAAGTTTTCCGTATCGGCTGATAGCGTCCACATTCAGCCAACAGTAAACTACTGAAGGAATAGAATAACCGACAAGTAACTTTTTCATCTTCACTTACTCAACTTGCACTTAAGTACGCAGTATGTTTGTGCTTTGATTGGTTTAGGTAGATGGGCATTAGTGCAATCTGTCATAACTAGTTTCTCTACTAATTCAACTCAATGTTGTATCTGCTTTTGTTTTTTTTGGAAAATTTATCGGTCTGCTCCCATCCCAGCGGATTAGGTGGAAATATACTTAAAATTGCATCGAATAAATAATATATACATATAAAATAGAATAGAAACTTTTTATTTTTGTTTTTTGGTCGTGATTTGATTTATTACTACAATTGAATAAAGTTTTCTGTAACAATAAGCGAAAGTCAAATGATATGACATAATACCCTCGTAAATTTATTTTGAATTACTGTCTGATATTATTATTGTCTACTGATGTCATTCAAATAATATGTATAGTTCCCATCTAAAGCAAGAGTCTAGGATTGTTCAAAGTGCAGTGTAGTGGATTGACTGGAATGATTTTAAGAGGAAGAGCGTTCTGCCTTTTCAATAGCACCACTGACAATACAGAGTGTACAACGATTTGTTTAGTACGTGCAGACTGTGCTGGTAAACACTTTAGTTAGGAAGGAAAAGACATGTAGGAGTTGTGACAGAGTTGAACCGAGTTTGAATTGATTGCATGTGATCTTTCTTCACAGACATAAAATGGTCGTTACGTCTACAAACCTTTTTCTCTTCCGTTCGATCGTCATTTCACAAGAATCGCAGAGGTCTACGTGCTCTTTATCAGATACTGCCAATAGATAGCTACGGTGTTTTATAATTGACCCCTTTTGTCATCCATCTTTACCACAGTATTTTTATCTGCCATTCAAAAAGTTAGGCACTCTCCCTTTAACTTTGTGTTAACTTTGTGTCTGATACTTCCCGTTCTCACAGTGAACGCTGGATCAATGTTTAAAATTGCTGGGCTGAAGTACGAAAACGTGTTTGCTTCGTCCCTTGTGAACATGTTTATTTCAATTAGTGGCAAACAAAAAATTGCTCTCCACAGTATTCAGCATTGCATCCTGGCAGGGAAAGCAAAACACGACATTTTCCACAGTCTTTTGTAATTAGACAGCAGAGTGTAAAACTCAATGCGTTGGTTTGCCAGCGCACAACACGTCTTTTATGGAAATGATCATAAATACTTAACGTCACAATTCAAAGGGGGAATAATTTGTATTGCCATTTCTTATGTTGGCTAAATGAGTGTCCTCCTTTTCGTGAGTGACATTTTTTATGTACAATTCATAGGTCTATGAAGTGAGAACCTTCTGTCATTATTGTCTGCTTGCATACAACTAAAACAGAGGAACAAATAATGTATGCCCTTAGAAAAAAGTTAAAAAAGCAAAAATTTATTGCTTTTTCCTTCCCTTATACTATTCAAGTGACTGACAGAAAGTGTAAAATTGTAATCATTTATTCTGCACATAAGCTGGCCAAGAACTCACCTTCTGATTCTGGCCAAATCTGTTTTAACAGTCTTTTGAATAGTACAAATGTAGTAACAAAAACGAGTTATATAAAAGTGTGCGATATTCGGATGCAAAATACAAATCGAATGTTTGAAGTGCAGTAAAAAAAAAAGAGATTCTCGTGAAAATGAATACTTTAATGCTAATAATAATTTGGAGAGTGGATACTTTCAGTGAATGCGTAAAAATATGAAGGAGAGACTTGAAGATATCTATTTTATGTGAGTACTCTCCACTCGAAATGTCAGTTCTTGGAAATTCCTTTTGTCATTTTTCTCTTTGAGGCAAATCCATTGTAGAGCGGAAATAAGTAAGCGACTCAACTCACTGACTCTCCATTCTTTAGGTATCGATTTGTGAGGAAAATTTGCAGTCCTTTTAGTAGTACCACGAACCACTAGTACGTAGTTGACTTGACTTTCTATTTGTATACCGGATCGTACGTACGTAGTAGCAGTCGTCTCCGTCCAAGAAATTCGAGCAATGTGTAAACTGTCGTGATGCGAGCAGCAAAAATTTTCACAACTTTAATTCACTTCGTGCATGGCGTATTTATACCCGTGCTTCCCCTTTATTGCTATACATACAATTCACCATCGAGCTATTGAACAAGTGCACAGTCGAACCTGTCTACTAATATATATCTGTATACACGTATAAAGGTGATTTCCATGATCCGCAAACTCAGAAGTGCAGCCACATTGTAATTCATCGCAACAGGATTAAATCGTAATATCGGTTCTTTCACTTAGACTTTAGAACGTGCCGATGGCATCCTGAAACACAACATTCGTCGTCGTTCTTGCCTGAGAATCAGTATAAAACAGCGGTGGGGACAACATATAAAATGTTGGCCAGGACTTCTGTTCCAGTCACTAAATAAGTATATATTCCACAGACAAAGGACAAAGTTGTATCCCAAAACAATCAGTAGAGCCTCAGACTTTTCGAACAGACCTTCATCGTTCTTTATTCGAGCTCCTTTATTATTTACAAATAAACATTAGGAGAACGTGTGCGTTCACATTTCGATTAGACACGTATGCCTACTGTTTCCTAAATTGCCGATATATCGAACCCCCACTGTCCTATTGACCGCTTCGTAATTTACGACCGTTCCCCGATTGTTTGTATGTAGAGTGCACGCTGCGGGCGAGCATTAGAAGACATACGTTGCCACTCTCTCATTCACTCTCTTCCGAATCAATTTAGAAAACACTTTGTGTATGTGTGTCTGTGTGCTGCAAAGGTACAAGACCAAGACTAAACTTTGTCCAAGCTAAAGTAAACTCATCATTTCATTTCTAGCACACAAGGGCAGTCTGACAAATGGACTACATTAAATAAAGTACTTCTTGTTTCAAACTATAATGCAATATTGGTGGTAGAATTTGTGATCTACTACAACCACTGTGAGCTCAACTTTAGAGGCAGCAGTGTGTGTACCTTCTGTGTGCCTAACGTGAGGGATATTGAGAGCGTATCGCACAAAGTTTCACATGGTAGAAGCTAATAATGTGCTCAACAGTTTTGGAAGCATAAATTTGAATAGTGGCATACTAACACGTGAATAAATTTACACCTGTATCCTTTTTGTAATAAACTGATTGTGAGTAATTGAATTAGGAATTCTTCTTCAACATCCAAATTCAAACAATACAAATAAATTCATCTAAGAATTTCTTTTAAATTTTTTCCCCTGGAAATCAAACGAAGCTGAAAAAAGGATGAGCAGATTATTACAAACGTTTAGAGGGCTATTTGCCTGCAGAATTAGTTTCGTACTGCCAAAGTTCAATGTGCTTTGTGAAGACTCAATTTGTGCATAGTGGCACTCTATAATTATTTGCAATGACCTTGCATTGCACTGGAAGTCAAGATTTGCCACCAAGTTGAAAAATGGCAAACTATGGGAAGGACAGTATTTGAATTTCTGCCCCACCCACACACTTCATTCCATTATATTGAGCTAAACGTGAGTGAGCACAGCGGGTGCACTTTCACTATAGAATTCTTATTCAGCATTTGTAGATTCGCATTGTAGCAGGACGATAATAAAAGTGCTGTACCTCCTGCACAAAGAGCAACATTGCCAACGAAGAAAGGGAAAACGAAAGTGTAATTTTAAGGAAGCGTCTCCAAATAAAAGGACACAGAGAAGGAACTTTCTTGCTGCTGCTGCTGCTGCAACTGTATTTATCGTTCTGAAATACAGTTGGAGCAGAAGCTAGGTGTGAACGAGGAACAAGAAGCAAAAGTGGAAATGTTGGTTAGTTTTTGCATCTGCTGTGTTCTGATGTTTTCGTGTGTGGCTCCACTTAAAATCCTCATCTACAATTATAGCATCTACAATCGGCCTTTACGACACAGTGACTGAGTATTGCATTCGAGTCTACGACCTCGTTTTGTTTTCCTTTCGTTTGTTTCTTCTCTCCAGTCGCTCTCTCATTCCACTTTCTCTGCAGGAAAAGAAAATTCTGTGCTGTCTGTGTCTGTGTGTGTGGAATGACACTTACATTCAGTGGGTCTCGGTCTACTGAGACAGTGGCCACCGTACAAAGCTTCAGAAGTGTATTGTATTTGAGAGTTCATTACTATTCTCCTTCGTGTATAGAATATAAATGAAATATGTAGTAGTGATTCGATTGCAACGCATTCATTCCTTGTACTCACTCACTCGACTAGTAGTACACTCACATTTCAAGTTTTTGTGGGCTCATTGTCAGTCGCCTTTTGCCTTGACTTTCTGTACAGGGACTGGAGCAGCCTTGGTGCACAGGGAAATGTTCGCTGGCAAGAGTTTGAGTTTCTTATTAGATTTCATCGAGTCTTTTGTTCCTGTCTGCTCTGTTGTGCTTTCTGTGCCTTGCGGGAACGATGGGGAGACCCAATGATTTATTTTCCCAAAATTAGTGTAGCCTAAGACAAAGAAAGACTAAAGTTCACAAACTGAAGTACATTGTCAGATAGCGGCTTCCCACACCACCTTCACAGCCAACAAACACACATACCACTTACTTATTTCTGCTTCTATCCCATTCTGAGGCACACACGTACTATGCACGTACATATAGTATGTATTGGCCCGTGAAACCGATACACAGAGCAGACAGCACTAGGCCATCGAGAACGGAACTTATATCACGGTGAAAGCAGAGCACTGATAACGTAATAGACAGGAGAAAGGATTGTTTCTCTGCTTCTTGGATGCTGACACGGGAGATGTACTAGCTGGCTGGATCTATAGCAGAAACACAGACAACGGAAAGAGAAAGCAGCTAAAGAGCGAGCGGCAGAAATGGAAGAGAGAAAGATAGTTGAGTGATTAAAATAAATGTTGATTCAAGGTTCTATGACATACTATGACCATAAACCATACATAATGAATGAGCCACTTGGTCTGCACGCCTATAACGTGCGATGTATTTATAATGATGGAAGCATCTCACTTGTTCCGCACTCAGTAGTTGTGTGCCATACTGTAGTGACATAAATTGCCTCTCTGTCCAACCACTATAAGCCATTAACCTGGAAAACACTCTTTCTGCATTGCAGGTGTATTCCTTTTTTATTATCAGCCTGTGCTCTTTTGGGGCTTCACGGAATTTTGTAAATATCATTATAATTTATACACGTCAAGAGCGGCCAGTGAGCGAGAGAGCGAGAGAGCGCCAGGGCATGGGTGCTTTCCTCCAGTTATGCAATTTATGCTGACACAAGGCAGCCTTAACTATCCCTTCAGGGAAGATACTACTGCAGCTGCATACACTATCTACTGTTGTACTACAATGTGTACACTGCTATGTATAGGCAATAGGGCAGAACACAAACAAAATAAATTTATGAGAGAATATTATGCGGTTTACTGTGTGGAGAGGGAGGAGAGAAGTCGTACATGTTCCGTGTTAGGCACAGAAGAAATATGTGCAAATATATTTACTTAATAGCACTGCGTCTATTATAATACCCAATGCTCTTTCTCATTATTTCCTTCTGTTGGAAGTCTGTATGAATAGGCGGAGGAAGAGAGAGAGAGAGAGAGAGCATTGAGACTGCAGACGTCTACTTCAAATAACACCATTAAGCATTTCGTATCAACTTTCTCTGACATTTCTGCAGTCGAAATAGAATTTCCAAGCACGAAAGTACAAGGGAGAGAGAGAGAGAGAACTCTCCGTTGCAATGTCTTGTTCTTGTGTAGTCTCTGAAGTGCTTTCCAGCTCTGCGCTCATGTGACCTACATATGCATTCCGTGTGTACCTACAGAACTTTGTAATGTACTTGTGTAATGTGCTTCATTAGAATTTTAGTATACACAAGCCAAGGCCCAGGCCGAGATCCAGTCCACCACCACCACCACCACCACCACCAACCCACTAATACACATTACAGAATGAATAGGAACAGCTAAATTAATTGCACTAAATCACAAATTGATTGCCTTGGGCTTTAAAAAGTTTCTTTGCTCCGCATGTTCTTTGAAGTTTGGGTAACGGGTACTGCTGAAGCTGACACAGAGCTCGGTCCGTGTCCCCCCTCTCTCTTTCCCTGTGTATATTCTCATAGGAATGGCCCACACTTACATATATAATAGGTTCTAGTAATTGTCCTGTGCAAACCACTGAGCCACGAAAAGTCTGAATGGCCTGCCTCCAAACTAGAATTTGTGTGTCCGGAGATTAGCGCACTTTTCTGTGAAAGTGATATAGGGAAAAGAGTTGACAACGAGTCAGCAGCCCCCTTCCTCAGCATTTGTGAATTTTCCAATTGTCTTTTATTACCTTGTGCAATTCAAAGGGAATGAATAATTTATATCATATAATGCAATTGCACACAGGCACAAATTGAGTGATGTGGCGGTGGTGGCTCCTCAATATAATATACACCTCAAAACGCCAGCAGCCTTTTTACACAGTAGACTGCTTCCGACAATCCCTTTTAGCAAGATATGCAAGTAAATATGCGCATAGTTCACAAAATATTACTAGTAGCACGTGAGTTGTTTTGTGGTCATAATATTATTATTACTCCGGTGGCAGGAACGAACCACATATTTCAAACTGCTAATGAGACTGATAAATATTTAGCAAAAGTACACAGGACGGCTACCAGCACTGAAATGAACAACTGCTTTAGCCATGTGCATCTAGTTTTCACAGGGGTTGAATAATATTTACGTAAAAGGCAGAACATGGCAAGAGTGCAAAAATGGAATTATCAGGCAGAGGAGCAAGGCTACAACGTTGATGCAATACAGATAGCATTTATATGCACATAACAATCTGAATTGAGTGATATGATAATTTTACAGCGATTGCCATTCATCAGGAACACTTACAGAATAATATTTCGGAAAATTTCAACTTCTAGAAAATAAACGATTTACTAAAGAGATAGGAGGCAGTTGTTCTCTGTCTATCCAAGCAAGTATTCTATTAATCTTTTGACAGGGAATGAATAGTTATTAATAAGAAACGAATGTCTGTGTGCAGTCGCAGTAGAAAAGGAAAAAGACGAGGAGCAAGATCACGTTCGTTGACAACAATGTCGTAGCAGCGTTTTGTTTCTTTCTTTGAGAAGTGTACACGAGCAATGACACTAATACTAATGTTTATGGGAAATTAAATTGATAGCTGACTGAACAATTGCCAAATGTTCCATGGAAGAAGATATTCGAGTTAGTGCACATTATCTGCGGGGAAGATTTCTGGTTTGCACAATGACTGCACACAGCATCCTCATCTCTCCACTATTTCAAGACCATTACACCACAGGCCTATAACCACCTTATGACTATGTACTACATGGCTGGTTGGCTGGCTTCACTGCTGCTCCTAGTATATTGTAGTCGTGCATTAGAGAGCATCAGAAATGAATTGTGAGTGTGCAACTGACGATGAGGAAAGCTAAAAGATATCTATTTAACCGCCCTAACAATACCAACCCAAGTCATCTCAAATGATGTCAACTCACTACTACGAATAAGTATAGAGCTTCTTTTCGCCAATGCGAAACTGGTAACCATTCCCCAACTTGTTTAGAAAACGGTTATATTATATGGATAACTGGAGGGGGAATAAAAGCGAAAGCGTTTCTTCTCTTAAACTACTCAATAATTCACGTGGTTGGTAAATATTTTGGCGAGTTCTCACATTTTCCTCCGTGACTTTATAAATCTCGTATAAAACTCCTCCCCGAACAACTTACAACACCAGTAAGTATACAAAAGTACACTGAACACCACATAATGCCAATTTAGAGAAGGAGAAAGCGTTTCATTGTATCTAGAAAATAGAATTGATTGAGTGAAAGTTTGGACGTGGTGAAAAGTTATTCAATTACACATATATCACCACCACTTGACGACTGGATAAGATTATTTAGCTATGAGCATCTCTCCTTCTCTGTGCTTGTTGTGTGCGAAACTTGAAGATTATTTAATTTATTTTTCAACCAGTCCTATTCCATGGTGTTCGTGGATAGCGATCTGCACATTGTCAACGTGAATGCACGAAGCAGCTGCTCCCTGTAGATACTGATGATTACTTTAGCTGAGAGCATGATGCAGCATCATTCCATTGACACGGGTCGGCCAATCCACTATTGTTGAATGTCCATAAGACCACTACGAGTGGCCAATCTCCAGCTACTGACAGAGCACGAGTGCCAACTAAGCTGGCTCTATCAACACTCGATCTAAATGTCTTTTCACCCGGCATCCGATCTAAGTAGTACAGTAGTGCAGTCTGGCCATTACGAATCAATTCCTGGCCATACGCTTTGGCCGTGACGCCCAGGAGAGAGAGAGAGAGACCAAACAGTTAGATAGTCAGCTAGCGCAATAGAAAAATTCCATGACTCGGGAGAAACTGTCCTAATTGTGTAAGCACCATCTCCATACTTTTTAGTGGTAGACGGAGTGCACAATCAGGAAATCTGAAATGAGTATATAGAATTGTGTACGTTTTTCGACCTTTTAATGCAGCGATATGTGTACATGTAATATAGTGGTATAACTGTAGATGGGAAAAAGTGTTTGGATGTTGATTTGTTGGTGGGAGAGTTTTTAGTATAGTGGGGTCTCCACGGGTGTTTTTAGCATTCTGTAGACAAGGCAAATCCATTTAGGATCAAGTGGGAGATTTGAACAGCGAATAAACACTCGATGGAATCCTACTAACTACCAGAACTCAATAAATATCCTGAATCTCATATTTATGTTACTTTGCGTAGTTTTGGCTTGCAAAGGGCTGTCTGTGAGTGTAAAAGGTCAGAGATATCAGAGAGTAAGTAGATTTAGACGATGTCTGTCTGGCTGTCTGCCTACCTTTTACCTACCTAACTACCGAGTACGCTGCTTCATCTCGTCCGTCCTGTAGTTACTGCATAAAAAATCAATAGATCCCTTTGGTCGAACTACGTCTTGATGGAAACAAGTCACTTACACCGCATTCAATACATAGTGATACTCGACCTGGCACCGTTCCTGAATCAAATATCGATTTACACATCCCTCCCACACATATTGCACACAAAGTTGTGTTTCAGGTCTTTACAGAGATAAATCTCATCTAAATAATACATAAGGTCCCCGCAACTCTATTATGTAGTAAGATGTATAACAGAAATTCTTAAATGAGTAAATGTAACAAGCTACTTCATGTTTAACGCCGTTCTTATAGTCGGCACGTTGTGAACCCTATGATTCTATTAAAATTGTTCTTGTAATAATATGTATATAGATTGCCACATCTTTGAACTATTGACTCCTCTGTAGTAATCGTATCATGTGGCTGCCTCTGTTTCCAGTGTTGAGTCGAGGAGCCAGCCTCTGCTGATAAATAATATCATATTCCCACTTCCACAGGCAACGTAAACGTGTGTGAAACCTCCACTTTCATTAATTCAAGCATGCATGCTTAATTAAGACGATGAGGTGTACATCTTAATTAGTCCACGTCAAGTCAATTCGTATTTCAGCTTACTGTAAGCATTCTAAAAGTAGATGTTGGTTAGAAGAGCATTGATATTAATTGGTCACAGGAGGGGAAGGAAATTTTGCTAAAAATCCTTTCTGATTGTAATTCTATTTATATAATAGTATCAACAAATGTCTTAAATTAACCATGTGATAAACCATATCATTAGTAGTTGGCAACAAAAAGGTAGCACAAATAAATCATGACACCAGTAAATAATACGGTTAGATATGTGATTTGAAGAAGAAAAATTGCAAGGGAATTGTTTCGCAGGCTTAACAGCCAATTTCATGTCTCATTCAATGTTTCAGCAAACAGTTTTCCCAATCTCCCACCAATCCAACCTAATATTGCTGGACAAAAGAAAAGCACAATTTCCTTCACATTCGTGTTCATTGTGCAAAAACACTAATATTTGTTGAATGTTTTATAACACACGAGCGTTGCTGATAGTACTATCCTCGTATACACAGTCAATAGGGTGAACACGTACACATACAAAAGCATTGGTTGCAATAGATGCTAAAAATTTCGTATTAGATTTATCACATGGCCTGCACAGATAAGACAAGATAAAGTCCATAGGAAAAGGCTCTTAAATATATTGGAGGCAGCAGTTTTGCACGTTTCCACATTCCACTCCTAACTGCACTTCAAAGACTTAACTAAACACTAAGCACTTTCTGTTGTAAGTAGACGGGTGAGTAGCTGTTCTCTCCATTCTCGCCGTCACACGGCCACTGCAGCTGATAAATACATAAGCTTTTGGATGCACTAAGTGATATAGTTAGTAGTATATATATTTAAGTATAGAATGTATTTGGATAAGTGGCTAAAGGTGGCACACACACACACACACACACACCCAACCCCAAAAGGAAACCAAAGGATGTATTATAGGCTGCACTTAAGGAATACATGGTCGTCTCTAATATGTTAAATAGCCTTTGGCTGCTGTAGTCAAATTGAGTGCAAAATCATCTTGTTATTCACTATGCATTCAATAGATGAATTTCCCATCCCAACATTTTCATAGCTACTTATTTTTGACCTGTTCTATCTCATTAAAGGGAAATAGCTTTGATTTTTAGTGCAGATTAAATGAAACATAGACTGTTTATGTTCTACTAAGTACTACAAGAGACGATCTCGAGTAAAATTCTATTGGTAATAGCAGGCATCAGCAAGGGAAACGAAAAGTCGTTGAAATCGTTTAAAGTTTTACTTGGTAGAATATTCGTGAAAATTCCAAGAATCTGTGGGAGTAAGTAGCGATTTGGTTTAAGTAATTATCTCGCTGTGCACTTTCAGCAGCAGTTGAAAGTTGCAGAGTTGCGAAATTCCATATCTGATAGGAAATCCGAAGCTCTTCACCTGAAAATGGTAGAATCGTCAAAAGCTCCCTTTGATGATGGTTGTTCCGTCTCACATTCAGACTGTGACTATTGCCTCTCTCTTCATTTGCTGAATGACTGACTGGCTTTACTGCAGACACGTTGTGTAGCCGCACTATTAGCTTGTAGCAATTAGTGAGTGCAGGTCATGTAGCAGAGCCAATAAGGTAACTAAGTACAATAATCTACAATAATAGCATATATGAATTATACGATAGTAAATAGTGGCTGGTAACGGAAGGTCGTCAGAGTTAATGTATCTACTATTCATTTGAAGGGAGATTATCCTTGGACTGGCGAAATTAATCATCTTATGGAGACTCGAGTCAAATCTAGGTCACGCTATATCGTATAAATACATAGAGAAACATGATATTGCCGTGAAATATAGATGGAACAAGGAAAAAACGATAAAAGTTCCGAGGAAAATCTTAAACTCAGCAGTTTACGGATAAATGGGAAGTCCGTCTGTTCTACTTCGTTGAACTTGCTTTTTATTCTTTGTCCGGACATTGGACGTGGCTTTTCATCGTACTGGCCACTGGCCGGTTATGCATTTTATGGCCACGTATGTCAATGGGTGGCAACCAAATCCCCTTCTTGCAAGTTGGCCAGGATTTCTTTCTTAGCACAAGCTATTTGCTGCGAATACTAATGTAAATGATATGCAAGCTGGACAGCTTATCTGTATATGTAATAGAGTGTAGTAGTAGATGTGTGAAAATGCACCCCACCCAGCGTTATTTATGTACTACAAGGTTCAATGCGACTAATGCAAAAGTTTTTCGGATCACACAACACACACGAACTCAGTTGCACCTGTCTTCTCGAACTCAACTTACTAGAAGAGTTTATCCCGTCTTCGTCGTTCTTGTTAACACTTGTTCGTTCGTAGACGTTGGAGGAGGGGAAATTTTACGCAGAACACAGGCATTGTTGCAGCTTTAATGCGGGGCAGCCATGAAAATACTTTCACCCACATAAATATTTCATAAGAAAAGTTTGACACTTTCATTTGTATTCATTTGGCAACTCAAAAGCAATTTTTCATGAATTACTCACATGTTTTTTAGTCGAGAGTTTTTATCACATGTTAAATGGATCATTTGTCGTCTTGTTTTAGTAGAATTTATTGAATGTGCACGTGCGGCGCCACACAATTCAAAGCTGGCGTAAAGTGTTCTTGAACAGATAATTAATTGTAGCAGTATTAGTTTTCCCTCTTGTAAATCTTTGTGAGGGAAAATTGGAAAGTGGAATCATTGGAACAGTCCTTTTCAATTAACGGGGAGGAACTTCAAATGACAATGTCTAAGAAATAAAGAAATTTGCAAACTAAACAGGTTTGCAGATGAACGTCATAAAAGTAGTAACTTTTTCCATGCCTGTATATATTTACACAAGATAGGCAACTTTAGTAATGTCAAAGGTATTTCCAAAATTTACCAAATAAGTAAATAGTCGCTTATAAATATTTGGAATGCAAATTATTTGAGTTTCGCTTTGCAAGAGAAAGTGCTCTTCAAACAATTTGATGGAAAACTTTTGCTACAAAAGGAAAGCAGGCAGACAAACGACATGAATTGAAGAACAGCAGAGAAACAGTCTCCCTTACGCAATTCCCCGCTTTGTTATGATTATTGAAATTGCGCAAGTATTTATTTCTAGGGCTAGACACGTAGAGTGTTCCAATGAATTGGTTAACAACAAGCGGCAAGGCTACAAATAAAAATGCTTGCGTACGCAAAAGTGTTCTGGTGGAATTCTTAAGAGGTATTTCCTCACACGGAGACTACTATTTTTATTTTCCTCGAGATAAGAGCGTAAGTAAGAGCCAAAAGTATTCATATAAAAATAATCGTCAAAATGTGATGTGTCACCACACTGAACAGATCTCACATCGACAGAGCAAGCACAAACACATAGAGAATCATATATCTTCCAGACACCAATCCATATGAACACACGCAAGAGCAGAAACTTTCACATTTACTCATCAGAACTGAAATGAAAAAGTCAAATTGTGAAAGTGCTTCTTGTTGTATTGCTCGTAGTACTTAATAAAGAATTTAGTTTGATTTAATTAATGGATATAATTATGTTACGTTAATATATACATACATATGTAAGTATACCGTATAAGATTTAAAATCCACTACAAGTTCCCCACTAAATCTATTAAAGAGAACATAATTAAGGAAACGTTTTCCCCAACACAATGCTACGGTTGAGCCCTTTTTCACGAGAAACATGGCTGAATTTACGCAAAGGAATCTTGAATAATGCAGAGCTGAAAGTTCTAATGGAATTTGGTCTGACTGTTTGATGGTTGTTACAAGTTGGAGAATAGTTAAATCCAAATGAAGGCAGAGTATGTCTACCACCACCAGCTACTATTTACTTGTGCATTGTGGACACAATGCTTGTGATGCGTCGACGTACGCACGAAATGTCGCAGACAGTATTATACTTACCAGAAAGAAAGTCACGTTGAAATCTGGAGAAAAATCACATTAGATTAAATAAAATTCAATGGTTGACATAAAATGAAACTTTTCTTTTCTTTTCGTCTTCTTCTCTATTATGATAGTTTCACAATGCGGTCTGCCACTATTCACGTTCACGTTCTATTTTGTTTGCTGAAGGACATGTGAGCAGACAACTAAGGACACGGATACTTACACACAGTTGACACACAGACAGGAATGTTTTCACTGAGCACCTCCTACGCAGTAGGGCAAGTCTGATTTCAAGTGTGTTGCTGTGGTCGTGTCTGATATGCCTAATACGATGATAAGCCGTTTACCAGAGTTGACAGTTGCTCTATTGAGAACATGCAAGTAGGCATTATTCTATTACTTCTAATGGTAGTAGTTGGTTCAGTGTGTGCACAACAATATGTCGTCATATTTACTATATGCTCAGTACATGTTTCTATATACAGAGAAACGTACTTGGAAAGCAGAGTAATAAATCTTGTGACACATTGGCTTCTGTGTGTGTGTGCACTACTTGTATAGAGTAAGAATTGGACAAAATTGAATACAATATCGTATGTAGCAGAGGTTCGTTCTCATATTCGAATTGTCTGTGGTTTGTTGCAGAGTGGTAAAGGGAAGTTTGTCCTGAATAGATGAAAAAAGAAGAAGAGCGGGGAAAGGATGAGAGAAAATCTTTTTATGAGCCCATATGACGTCTCCGAACACGAAGACCGGATGGAATACCACGGCCGGTAGCAATTTGACCACCACTCATTCACAGGTAGTACACCTTTTAATGCCTACTGTCAATACCAGAAACTGTCTTTCACCGTGTTTGTCCAAACATTTATGCTGTATATGTATTCCTCCGCTCCTGTATATAAACATGTGCACTTCATGATTATGAGGTCGTCACGGGTAAAATTGCCCTCTCCACCAAAACATCCTTTTTACATTCCATAGCATTCCTCTGCGCTATTGCAAATTACAGAAAAGGTTGTCAGTCCAAACTGTTACAACGTGACACGTGTGCCCAGTAGCATTATTAATTCCATGAAAACATCAGATACTCTTTGAATTTATGTATTATGGCATTCTTATACTAAAATCAGTATTTACAATTAAACATTTAGCAAGTCGCCTTGTATCACTTTTGAATAATCACGAAAATAAAATTTGGATTCTATCTTGCCTCCCACCAGCATCACTAATGCCAACAACAATTTTTTTCGTAAGAAGAACTTTAGGTTGTCGTCTAAAACAGACATAATACAGTTCTCCACTGTTGTGTGCACACAAAATACTTTTACTGCTAATATTGGGAGCTGTGTAGCATAGATTCAATAAATTTAATGAAAATGGACGAAAGTTGTTGCATAGAGCGTATAGTAATTCTAATTTTAAGCATTCAATAAATGCAGACGTCGCATCCACAACCACGGTTACAATCTTCATTAGATTGGATACTATTACCAGTAGTAGGTAGTAGTAAGCGTGTAGCAGGTCTAAATAGAATGCATTATCCGCCTCCTCCTGATCCACCTCGTCATCATCCTGCTGCATTGAAGAAACCCTTCCGGAGAGTTCAACATTCAACAGAACAAGTGAACAGAGAAGCAAAGAACCGCTTGCATTATTATCCGACTTTGGGATTACAACACTCGAGAGAGTATCGGCCTACTGCAAAATCTACGCTTTTAAGTAGCAATTTAGTATTCACAGCTAAGGGGGGCACCCCGTGTGCCTTTGAAAATGACTGACTGCAGACAATTACAATCTTTGGCAAACTTCCGTATCGGTGTTGTTGTTTTTGTCAGAAAGACAGGGGGAAGCCTGCGATCTGTTTGTTGTAGCCGTTGGAATCTAATACATAATTGACAGGTGGACTTGACCGTGTGCTTTTTGCTGTGCCGTATAAACAATTTGTGTGCCTGTCGGTTTTCATTTTATAGGACGGTGACAACGCGAACGGAGAAATGATAGAGAGAGTAAAGTGGAATACATCGTATAGAACAATGGTGGACTTTGAAAAGCTTCTGTGAATATATAGAGAGCTGCTTGCGGTGCTGCTCAAGTTGAGCGGAAAGTCAAGTGAAAGCATGAGGAGCGAGAAATAGAGTGGAGAAAGTCGTAAAGTAATGAGACGTTATGGCAATTCTTCTGTATTGTGCAGAAATGTTACTTTTAAAGGGAACACTTTATTTTCAAGTGGAATCACTCTGCCAGCCACTGCAACAACTCTGCACAACGGTACGTATATTACGTATACTAGAAAGAGAGAGAGTTCGCACTGCAGCTCTCGGCAGAAGTAAGTTACACGGTAGGCGAACACCTTCATGGACTCCAGTCGAAGGAATGGCAAAGATAAATGTATTGAAGTGAATAGACCATTGTTATATGGAATCCATTCTAAAATGATAGTATTTCTCTCTCTCACTCTGCGCTCAACAACTGTTTCAGTCAGTCACTCCAACTTACTCTCCAAACTTGCACATCTTACTTCAACTGTAGTATATATTTATATACATTAGGAGCGACATACATACTAGTGCTATATTATAGTATTATTATAAGCGGGTGGATGCAGTCGATAGTTTCCTGCAGCTACAACCCACAATCTCAGAAGTGAACTTCTCATTTACTTGGTTTTTTTCCATGGCCACATTTACCTTTAACTTTTCCACATACTTTTCTAAGATTTCTGCAATAATTGTGTTCTGACTGCTTTCTGTGGTAGTGGCCTGTCTCCTGATAATATTTTTTCCTACTTTAGTTCCTACTTTCTCTCTCTCCCTTTCTCTGACTCTGTTCTTTGTTTGTCAAGTCGTTGGAGACTGTTCCATTTGTAGTAATATGGTGCTTATGTAATGTATTTATGTGCATAATATTTCATAGTTATTCTACTGTAAGATATAATGGCTTTACAATATAGTATGTCTGTGTCGCCTTGTTGTGAGAAAAATGTTTATGCGACCGTACTCTCGTCTTTCCTTTCAACATCAATAACAAAAGGGGTATACTCGATCTGCGCATACCTGCCTAAGGATATTATTAACAGGGGGGAAAAAATTACGTAGAAGAGCCTTTCCAAGATTATTTCTGTTGAAGTCATCAGCAAAACGGAAGGCAGAATAATGCTGTACCCCGTGTAGATATATGACAGGAGAAATATATAAGATATGATGGAGTATATAGGTATGTAGTATAATACAAGTAACCAAGGAGCACAGCTTAAATTACATTACAAATTACATGGCTCAAGTTGGGGGGTGGGGTGGGAACTGGTAATAAGAAGGACTCTGCCTGGGCGCTTATATTACACGAAAGAAGAGAGGCAATAGTTTGTGTGCGTATCATGTGCGCATTAAACTGTGTAAGACAATTTACTTTGAAGGGATTATTATAAGTCTTACGGAGAATGTTAATAAGGAGCTGGTCGTGAACAAGCTAGAGTAAATAATTACAAATTCAAAGGAATTGCTACATAGGTTATGAGAAGGATTTGACAGGAGCTGACTTCAGGGGATCGAGTGTGCAATATCGTAAAATTTTACCTAGTAAGTAATTTAAAAATATGTATTCGCATATATTTAGGTCGTGGCATGTAAGAGGATACGCGACGGGAAGGAAGCTTTTGAGAGAAATGTGTAACACATTAATATATGACAGTAAGGTGCGTATCAGGAATAGCGCCATGACAGTATCTACATAAATTTGGAAATTAGGAATGCACGAGAAGAATACCGAGAGAGAGAAAGAGAGATAGATAGTAGTGGCGGAGAAAGAACGATAATACTTCTTATAATGTTTTCCAAGGGTTTCGTAAATCACACTTTATTTGTAAAAATCCCATCACGGTCTGAATATAATGTGAATAATGGGATTAATGTGAAAATGTGATAAATTCATAACATGGATATTATTGGATATGATAGCAAATCCTATCAATCACAAGACGGAGTGCACTGTGATAATCACATTAATCACAGCAATTAATCCAAGTGTGAAAATCACACCCGAAACCCTGGTGTTTCCTTTCGATAACTTCCCATTTGGGTTCAAATAAAAGTGTATAGCAGTCAACATGTAAATTCCTTCCATATAAATTCCAATTTTTCCCCAGTCTTCATTTCATTTCAACGGAAATTGACGGTATGTACCTGTATGAGGGAACTCACAGGTTGTTTGGAATGACTGGGGCACCTTCGAATGAAATGTATTTTTATTAGCACTGGACAAGAATCGAATTAACAAATGGTAAACTATTTAATACTGTTAGGTAGTACACATCTACAGTGTATCGTGTGAAAATGTGCCAATTGAGATTTGTGACATCTCAGGGTGACGTAAAATAGAGGTCAAACTTTATTTTATATAATATTTAGTCTAATATAAAACTACTAAATAGTCGCTCGAATAGATTCATGCGAAATTCTAAAGTTCTGTGTATGAAAAAATTAATTATTTTAATTAAATTTCATAGTTGTGGAACCAGAAATAAAAGATACATTCAATGTATCTGTAAAATTTATCCAAAATTTTCTGCCATCCGATCTGTAGGAATGGAACGAATTACCTATATGATGTATTTATATATTTCACTGGGATGAGCTTTCTGTGTGTGTGTGTGCCTACAGCGATTAAAGGAACCAAAACAGCGAAATACAGTGAAAAGCATAAAGGAAGGAAGTTGGAACGCAACGAAACCAAATCAATTTTCAACATAACAACTATATCCAGTCGTGAGATCAATTTAACCTACTTTTCCCATTTGTCTGTATAGAAGGAGAGTTGAGCAAAGAAACTTGACGTGAATGCGAAGGAAAACAAGAAAGAAAACTAGAAAGATATGTACTGTCTACCGAGTTAGATATTATATTATACGGGTTGGGAAAGGTATCTTGTCTTTTCTACTTTCGATCATCCTCACTCGAGTTCTCTTTGATGCCAACTCAGAACAGTGGAGACGAGAGAACTGAGAGCCACCATATGGACCTCTGCCTGAAGAGAGAGAACTAAAGAGACGATATAAAATACAAGAATTTTATTGCACGACTAATTCATTTGCTGTGATACTCAAGGCCTGCACTTTAACAGAGTCGATAGCAAATCTAGTAAATCCAACGCCCCAACAACTTAATCATTAGGTCAACATAATTACAATACAATTAAAACAAATTAACGAGCTCAGTTCATTGAAAGGGATGCAATTTAGTGAAACTTGTACCATAGCCAGCAATATTCACAGGGGATTTTAAGTAGGTCTCTTGTAATTATATTTAAAATTCTGAATTTTGTAAATATATAACAAATCTAATGGAATTTTGTCAATTCAATAACATGTTCCCCTCGCAACTCTTTCGCCATCATTCATATTTATATAATTTCGAGGTAACATTGGAAAATGTTTGTAGACCTGAGCTAAAAACGGTGTCAACAAATTATAACAACGCCTCTGATGTTTCTGTCTGCTCTGCAACCATTCCAGAATAATGAAGAATAAATATGACATTCCTAATCGGAAGTGAATACATTCAGTCAGGTGCATTTAGTTCAGCTATTAATAGACACATTTGTCCAAATGTGTCTATTAGAACTGCGAAAAGAATAAAATTTTATGGATTTAGAAGGAAAAGTTTATATATAGAAAGATTATTCAGTACTTCAATAAACATTACGAAGAAACACATGGGAACAGGTGATGGATGAATTCCTTTTCTCAAACAAAAGTATTGATCCACGAGCTAAAGTCTATAAAGTCTCTAGAATAAACTCTTAAAATACATTTTTGAAGTGATAAACAAATATATCCCTTATAAAAATGAAGAAAATCCACTTTAAGGCTTTCAGTTTCCATTTTGAGAAATAATTTTTCTTTAAATAACTGTTAGCCATCTAAAGATGTACATATCTCCAATACACACATTAGAGTTTTCTGAAGCCCCTGTGGTTCAACGTGTCCAAGTTAATATTGTTCTAACCAAATTTTCGTGCTTGACCTGCCTAAAAACAAGATGACTACGGCAGCAGAATTTTCAAATGCACATGGAAAAACACAGCGTTCCATATATTTCTACATTGTACGATAACAAGATCACTTTGATAACATATTTTCCAGTACGAAAAACCCTTGAATTGCCCTTCGCCATCCTTATCGAATTTTGTAGCCGGTAGAATTGTTTTTGAATTATCTACTTCCCGATTCCCGATTCCCGATTCCCGATATATCATCGGATTCACTGTGTGAGTATCATTTTATTTAATGGAAAATAGTGGGTAAGGAATTCTCTCTCGTCATCAATAAGGTTCTACTTTAGGTAGGGCCTTCTGTTGTCACAACATTGAGTCGAGTCATTCCATTTACATAACAGTGCTGCTACTACATGCCAAACTGTATTTACACACATCAATCACGGCAGCCGCAGCGGCAACGAGGGCGGCGGCAGGCCAGGGCATGGGAAAAGATAAGATAGCGTACAGAGCAGAGCAATGACGTCAATTCAAGCAAATATCTCTGTTTAGGTATTAAGTCTCAGTGGATTATTCATTATAAGCTTTCCTTTTGGTTTCCTTCCGAAAATAACTCACTGCGATTCAATGCTACTTCTTTCGGCCGATCAACACAACACGTACTACAAACACAATGCACACTCTTCTCACAATGTTCAACCAAGATTTCGATAGACGGAAATTATATTATCGATATGTGAAACTTGCCTTTTTCTTATTACAAGTATGCACAACTCTCGTGCGCTCGCTCACTCTCCCTTTCTCTCTCTCACTTTCTCTCTCGCTCTCTATCTGCATGCACGAACAGGTAATGAGAAAAAACTTTCTTTTCACGCTGCTCTGCCCGAAGACACATAAATTCAATTGCCAATACCTTCCCAAGAATTTCCGTCTAGTTTCCCCTTTCCTTGAGTAAGCAGATATTTTTTATTTTTCCAACTTAATGAGATTACATTGTAAGGGGGTCTGAGAACGAAGGTAGCTCTTATTCCTATATTACATAGGTAAATGTTCTTTACAAATGTGCTTTCGTATCTCTGCAGCTTCTTTCGAAATTTACCTGCAGTAGCTGTGCTTCTGTGCACTTCAATATCAATGGTCAGAGTGCACACGGCGTAAAAAACAATCTCTCACTTAATTAACTGGAAATGAACATGATAGCCTATTCCAATGTGCGCCCAGAGAATGTTACTTTTACCCTTTCACTCACTGTTCACATGTTTTCTGTTTACCCTTTACAATAGCGTATGGAGATTTACAATGAACTCACACCACGCACAATAAATGTACGTTGAAAAAAATTATTTTATACACATACTGTGATCGGTAATGGTTCTAAGAATTGAAATTTTTATTCGTTCACTTTGATTTGATTCAAAACTGGAAAAAGCATGCCAGTGACACTTTTGTGCCAAATGTGTGTCAGTACCGCTTACTGTGTGCGTCTAAGAATTTCTAAATGAAATATTGTTTAAAATCTGTACAATTTCTAGATCGATAAATTGAGGAATCAGGTTAACAGTATGAAATTTGTATGGATGATATTATTGAAAAAATATAAAATATATTCATGACTATAGACTGACAAGTCTCAGCTTACACCTTACAAGCAACTTTATATTGTAATGATGAAATATCAGGTGCCGTTTAATAAGTACTTTCTTTTATAGCAAACAGTGTGGTGATTAATGCAGCAGATAGACATGGAAAACCTAAAGAATGTTGAAATGTAATAGAGGGAAAGCATAGTGTGACCTTCTATCGGTACTTGTTAGAAATGGGTGAGCTACGAAGAAATAAAGGATGGGAGATTATCGACCATAGCTAATGGGGCAAGTCAATTATGTGAACGTGAACGAGGACGTGACACTGAGAATCCTGCACGAAAGAGTCTCTGCACTTTCTCCATTTACTCAGTCAGTCAGTGAGCAACGGTGCATTGAGCACACCAAATCGAATCGGCTAAAAATGCAAAAGATGCGAGAATAACAGTGTGCTAGGACTCAGGGTACGCATTGCTTGTCCTTTCCCAACTCATGTCGATAATATTATATAAGAAATTGCACAGCCGCGGAATCTAACGATTCAAT
Organism: Plutomurus gul; assembly: GCA_019776185.1. NCBI lineage: Eukaryota > Metazoa > Arthropoda > Collembola > Entomobryomorpha > Tomoceridae > Plutomurus > Plutomurus gul. The sequence continues at coordinate 2,199 of JABASC010000694.1, read as the reverse complement.
TCACAATAAATTCTTACGTGAATAATAGTTTGTTGAGTGGAAGACTATTCCCATCGTAATACTTGTCGTCCACTTTTGTCCACTTGTTAGGAAAAGGTCAGTAGCGATCATTGCGTCGTCCATAACGCCATTCTTTTGTAAGATGCACATGTTACCAGCAATTCTTTCTTATGCCAAATGTGCTTTAACCTTTCCATGCTCTTTCAATTTCCTTACATAATAGTTATTATATTTTAAGTTGGCAATGGTGGTGACAGACAGTTACACTCGTGAATGCGCACTACTTATTTACTGCCTTCTAAAGTAATAAATATTTTCCTTTAACACAACAATACTGTTTTTCTTGTGAAAGAGAATTAATGTGGTTTTTTTCTTGTCTAGAGGAATCAAACTGCTGACGAATACTTCCGAACGAATTATGACTTTTTGACGGGTGTGCGTATCGCGGGAACTCTGGGTGGATTTTTCGCTCTCGTCATTCTCACTCTTCTGTACAAATCAAAGTGTAAAAAGAACTCTTGTGTGTCAACGCCAGTGCACCCCGTCAACATTCCTCAAGTTGGTACGGTGCCAATGTACCCGGCTCTGGGACGAGTGAACAGTGTGGAGGAAGACGACGACCAACTCTCAATGTCTCTGACACGTGTCAACTCTGCCTACATGAACAAAGTGAACGAGACACTTTTCACGTCTCCCGCCGTTCTGCTCACGGCAGCCAACTCTGAGTCTTCCGAAGATGACGACAACTTGTCGCTACTGAACTATCGAGCGGAAAGGGGGGACCTGTGTAGAGGGGGCCCCCAGCCTTGCCCTCATCCACACAACCACCCACCACCCCTCAAATCCAAAACTAGACTCCTTACAAACATCAATTTGAATCCAACAAGTTCTTCGAATTTTCTGAATCCCTCGACGTTGTCACCGCCGCCGTCTTTGCGGACTCCAAACAGTAAAATGAAATGGTTACAGCAGAATATTGACATTCATGTGATTCTGCCCACCCCCACAATTTCCCCCAGTGGCAGTGAGAATTTCTGCCAACGAGTCCATCAACAATCGTGCGCCGTGATCGCGGGGAAGGACGGCGGCGTCGGCGGCATTCCGATCCCAGTGCCACTGCCCTCGTCACGTCGCTGCAGCGAGAAGGAGCGGTCACGGGCCAGCAGTTTTGGGGCCGACTCGAATTCCAATCACTCGTACTCCTGTTCCTACAACGGGAACGGGAGTGGAACGAACCCGCTGTTCTTCCTCGACAACTTGAAGTACGTGGACGACACGAGCAGCGAGAACATTCCGACGAGAGCTTCTGACTTTGAGGATCAAGACCAAGACACTCGTTCCATTGGCTCAGACTCTGTCTTTGCATACTTTGAGCACAACTTTGACCACGTGGCTCCGCTTTGTAGCAGTGAGGGTGTCAGTGTCAGTGGCCTCACTGTAGCGTCCAGTTCCAATGGCAAACGAAGAGTGAGTCTACTGAGTGGCAGTGGCACGGAGGACGACGACTGCGAGTGTCGCGTCATCCTCACCCAGGCCCACGCACAGGTTCACCATCGAGAGAGCTTCTGCTCGGAACTCGAATCTCTGAACGATTATTTGGAAAGCCGCCGGCGATCCTCTTCCACTCAGACGACAGTGTCCGACCTGCGACAGTGTCTCAGCTTGTCCTCTGGTCCGTCTCCTCCGAATTTCCCACAACAGCACCCAGCCAACAACAATAACGCTCCTCCACTGAATGGCGGAGGAGTGGCCGGGGACCGTAGTCATTTGGCCCCGCCCCACCCCTCCTCAAGCCTCGCAGTCATCAGCAACCCCCATATCATCGCCAATGCGTACAGTGTAAATTACAAAGAAAAAGACAAAGGTAGAGACAGAGACGCTACGACGACAAGTTCTCCTTCCACCTCAACAAATCCTTCCAATCCGAATAATTCGATGCTCTTATCTGTGAATCTTAATCCCGCGGTGGCGTACGCTAAGAAAAGGAATTTTGAAGCCCTCAAGAAAACGTTTAGCTTGCAATGTGATGAGCCGTTGGCAATCTTCAGCACGGCGCGTACCCAGGACCCGCCTAATAACCCGCATCCTTCTCCCTCTGAACCGAGTTCCCCAAGTAATTTTGAAACTACCGCCCCCACTTCCATCACCACCATCGATCAACAACAGTCAACTGCAGTGACAAAACACTGTCCTAATAGT
>JABASC010000693.1:0-33573 GCA_019776185.1 Plutomurus gul | reverse complement strand
ATTTGTTCCACTGCAAAACTCTTTTCTTTCCGCTCGGCTGTTTCGTTGGATTTGCAGCGCAGCATAAAACTGTAGAGAGGTACTAGTGCAGGCTCTATATAAATAACCCAGTGGCTGCATAGAACAATTGCTCTGCAAGCATAAAAGAGAATAAAGCGGAAGGGTTTTGTAACGTTATAAAATCATAGCTATACATATATCAGCAGATAATAGTAGATAACGCAAAATGGTAGTCCGTCAGCCTTCGGTGGTCATGCTTTCTCTACCAATGGTGCTGATTGCACGTGAAACCATTTTTCGCTGGTTCACTCGGGGTTTTGAAGGCGAGAGAGAGTGAGAGAGATTGTAAAGTAGACGAAAATTTGTGTCAAGTGTTCCGAGAAATTAGATTGAAATTGGAGTTGAATTGAGGTGGAATTCTATTTCTACTATTTCAGGAAAGACAATGAGATATTTGAATATTGAATTAAAACTGTTCACTGATGCCGGTGCGCCGTTCTAGATAAAAATCTACGATGGTTGCTGCAGGAAATCCTACACTATATGTATGTATATGCACATATATCCTTACATCTCTAATTTTGTAGACGAGACGAACAGTTTCTGGAGAATGTGCCGTTAGGCGAGTGGAAAACTTATATGATGTGATAACAGTTGAAGTACGTAATGAATGACCTATAAAAGTATCCTAGTGACAGGCCAGAGGACTCCATGGAAGCCTATGTGATCGCAAGTGGGATTTCATCTTCTTGTATGTAGGTATAGTATACTTTACTATGTGAGATGAAATCATACTTATTTCATATAGGAAATATAACTGTCTTCACGTCATCATAACCAGGCCAAGTATAAGTAATTGAAGCATAACTCGTGTATCTCGAAAATTATGATCACTCCTCAGACAAATGTTTGCAGGTCTGGTAAGATATGCATTTAGTACCCAGTAGATGCATTACCATCTCAAATGGTTGATAAAATCATAATGGGTAACTGTATCTACTAGCATTGTACTTGTTGAATTGAGTTGAACAGCTACTACTCGGTTACCCTGTCCAATGGCTTTTGGAGTCTCCTTGGTGGCAATCTGTAAAAAAGGGCGTAGTCTTCTCAGCTGTACTCTGAATACCTTTTTTGTAATTGATATTTGAGTTATTAGCTGACTAAATAGGCGATATCTGATAGCAAGGTATTTAATTGTACAGTAACTTAATTACGAATTTATAGGCAAATTACGTGGGTATATTTTATGCACTTTCCATAAATTATTCAGAAGGAAGATTGATGGGTGTTGAATGTTAATGCCAAAGTTATTTGTTAAATCCAAACAAACAAATTGCACAGCTGCATTTGGTTGGACGATGGAAACAATCTTGATCGGCAATCGTACTTATTAGATAAATTGACTTTTCTTTTGCAGCAAGATAATATTATTCAGATTGCTGCACAAGGGAAAACTCCTAATAATGCTATCAGTCAAAAAGCGTGAAATAAACTGGTTCTTTGCCTTGCCACAAATAATTTATAGCTTAACCATGTAAAAATAAATCTTTCGAAATTCCATCGAGACCCCGCAAACAGTTTTGTCTGGTTAGCGAGAGGAAAAATACGTAGAAGCCTTAAGTTGAGCTGAGAAACCAAAAGAAAACTGTACACATATTGTATATAGAGGGCTGTATTACATAGAAGGTGGAAAAGCACTTTCTCAAACAACAAGGGAATTCGCTGTGGTACACGGCAGCGAGCAAGAGGAAAGATGTTATAGTACCTGCTACATCTACGTATTTCAGTTTAAATGTACAATTTCTTCCTGTGTTGCATAATATATGTATATATATAAATACCTGGATCAATAAGCACGCATGGTGGGCAAGTTAATAAGCTTTGTATGTTTGTAGCCAATGCAACTTTACTTGGCATATGTAAATACTGTGTATAGTTTGTTAGAGGCAAAATTGTCACTATAGGCCTTGCTGGTGTTAATAATTCGCAAAATGTCAAGGTTCACCTTGTGAAAGCCGTTTAGCCAAAGTAATTCGGGAAATACCTTTGTCTGTCTATCGCATTATACAGCGACTACCTAATGGTTTTCTATCCACATCTCAAGGGTTTGTCAGGAATACGTAATTTAGCATTATGAATTTTCTCCTGTGCTTTGGAAATGAGTAGGTGGTGGGCACCTGAACGACTATGCTCCCTCAAACATTCACATCACATTAGCTATTCAATTTTGTTCCATTGAGGCAAGATGTGTATCTCCTTTCAATGTTTTCTTCCCATCCTGTATTCTCCACTCCACTTGACACGCAGAAGCGTTTCCCCATTTGTTCTCATTCACTATGACCTTGGCTTATTTGCTTTCTTTTCTAGATTTTTCTCAAGATCAGCCAGTAAAGAAAAAGAACTGAACATTACTGTACTGCATGCAAGGGATCCACTTTCTCCTCGGTTCAGTAGGCGTGACAGACGGCACCCACCCGCACCTTCTTTTCTCTGCTATCTGATTATGCACGTACAAATATCCTTTTCCTCTGATCTCAAGGTGGCTCCAGCCAAAAACCAGACTACCACATCCGCTCTATGTACTTATACTAAACAATTTCACAGAAACTTTTACCAACATGCCACCATCACAACCACACCAATGCTTTAGGCCTTGATACTATCTTCCTATATAGGATAAAAACGATCTTGCCAAACAATCTTTCCATTTACTAGATCGTTTCTCCGCATGCTGGCTGCAAGTTTTCACTCAGGTATAATTTCAACGATCTTTTAGTAGTGGCGAATGTATCCTACTTTTTTCCTATGCATTATTACGATATAGAGAAGAAAATGAACATCCTCAACTGAACCGCAATAAGAACCGAGTATGGGGAAAGCAGTCGTTTCAAACAAGTGTTTCAATGTGGTCTCTTCTAACCCTTTATTTCTATTCATCTAGTTTTTATACTTCCAGCCGTCTCTTCCAAATACTATAAAGTTCGCATACTCAGTAATCCTTTCAGTATCCTAGACATATATTTATTTGTACTTTGAATTACTTACTTTTGCTCTCTGTTTTGTACGAGTTCTCTCTGGGTATCTACCTACATAGAAAAATCTCCTTTGAAGAAAAAAGTAGAGACAGAAAGCCGTAGCGCACTACTGACTGAGTTACAGAGTTCCTTTTTCTTCAATTCACTATTCGTTCTTTTGGGGCAATTCTTTCTGACAGTCAGACTCACGTGGTTTATTATTGGCAGAGAGCAGTTATAGGTGAGTGGGTATTAAATATATGAACTTTTGCTTATATAGAGACTGACACTGTAGCTTGTATAGCTTACCTTTAATGGAAAGTGATTGGTTCAAAAAGTTGGTTGAAAGTTGAAGAACAATCTCGATTCCTTTGATGTGTGCATGTGTTGCAAACGCTAATGTTTGCAATCGTGTATGGTGTCCAAGCGAGACCGCCGGGAAATCAACATCACAAGACCATTTCTCTTTTTATACGCAAATAACTTGACATGACATTACCATCGTCGCCACATCACTATCCTTGATGTACTGACGCGCTAGTTTGACACGGCTCTGCTCTGGACACTCACACAGACAAAGAGACTTCTAACAGCAACCATCATCATCAACTTCTATTCTCTCCGTAAATGGTGAATGTCTACCCTCCGCCCCTTCCACCCTCACTCTGCAAACCATAAACCCATAGTTCCCTATAGTTAACTCAAGTCGATCTGAACTAAAAGCATAAAAAACAAATTGCCACGTTTTTCCTACATGTATTTACATTTGCAATTTACCTACCACGAGCACTTAGTACAAGAGAAATTGCTCGTTTGCATTCTCTTACACCACATGTGTGTTTCCCTTCTATAACATATTTAACATACAAGATTCTTCATTCTCGGCATCTGAAAACGATTTATTGCATCACTCAGGCGTCCTTATACAACCAACACTTTGCTCCATACCCCACGTAGCATTGAGAATTTTATTAATCGTTTTTCTTTCAAATCGTTAGTAAATAAATACATTACATTACCTTATCCATACTGACACGAGTATGAAAACAACGTTGTAAAGTGTATTCAATGGTAATAACGACCTACTGTAGTATTTAGCTGGATAACAAAACTTTCCACTATACTTTATTATACCTATAGTATACTCTGGCGTATTATGAGGAAATGCATAATGCATGGGATGTGAATATATAACTACAAGAAAGAATTTAATTTCTAAAGAATTAAATGACCTAACGTTAATTTATCTTGTAAACAGTTGGCAAAAGATTCCATAAAAATTTGCATAGAATTCACTTTCAAACGAGACATTTTAATTGTTTAGACACATTACATGCACATACATGTCAGTAACGTGGTGCTTTCGGATGAGAGGGTAGCGAATGAAGACAGAGCAATGAAGCTCAGCGAATTAAAACAAAAGTGAACGGTGTAGAATGTCAGAGTAGTCATAGACTTGGTCGTTTGCCAAACAAAACGGTGCACCCAGAGACTATGAATACATACTACTGGCAAGGCAAGTATTACAGCACCTAAAGGTATAATATTATGTGCACTCTACAGCAATAGTTGCTCGCATAAATGCATACGAAACGATTCCACCAGTCAGTGGCTATGCAAATTGTCATCTAATCGATTTTCATCCTGTTTCTCATTAAAGTACTTTATTAAGCACACGGTCGAGTTCAAACTTCAAATACAGTAAACTAAAGGTCATGTGAATAAGTATTATAGCAAATGCTTGTGTACTACTTATTAAAACCAGGGTTCGCTAAAAAGCAAAAAAGCAGAGGCAATTTCGGATTTTTTTAGGTTGCCTTTTTGCTGTTTTTTTGTTTTTTGGAATTATAATAAATACGTACATTTTTAAAGATATGATATTCAATAATCAAAATAAATAAACGCTTTAGAGTTGAATTCATCATAAATACAAAACATTTCCAGGTGTGTCGATTAAAATAAATTAATTGCAGTAAATGAAAATGATTCATTCAATTCATTTATCCTTTTTATAATAACATGGAGAATGTGAAGGTATTTTGTAGTTATCAATGAATACAATAAATTTTCTAGACAAGCGCTTTTTTCAGAAAAAAGCTATTTTTTACAAAGCATGCTTTTTTGCTAGGGAGTACCCTAATTAAAAGGTCTAGAGAAATCTATTGCTAAAATATGCATATATAAACGCTTTGTACATAATTGCAGTAGGGCGATCTACTTAGCAATATACATTGATCATGGGGAGAGGCAAACATCCCAAATGGCACTCATCTTGAAAGAAGATTCTCGTATAATTATTTTTCAACTCTTAGAAAATGCAGTCTTGTGAATAGTAGGATATGCATCCCGTCAGTCATTATCGTTTGTAAAATTTTATTAGTGCATAACCCAGTTCACTGTGTGCCTCGTTGATCACTACATGGGATGTGTTCCTTCGTTCTTCCGACCTAAAACTTCAGACTGCACACAATACACACACACACACAGTGGGTCATTAAACAACTATTATCCTTTGGAAAGAAGTGTTTATGTCACCATTTCGTGCACACATAAATACATGCCTTGAATAGAAAGTGGAAGTGAGATGTCATTATACAATCCTATTCTTTTTAACGCTTCTCTCCACCGAACGCAACCTCCCCTTGTTAAAAGACTTTAACTGGCACGATGACTTTCGACTTCTAGCATGTGTGTGCGTCTGCCATGTTCATCTTCCTTCACGTTCCAAATGCGTTTCCCTTCGTTAGCCAATTCCCAACAAAATTATTACCTCTTTCCAAGTCCATGCAGGTCGTATTTTCCCATTGTTCTTTCCCCAATTCCTATATACGTTGCATTTTAGGATGCGTATGGCTCCTCAATCGTTACGTTGCAATGAACTTGAGCTCCTTTGTATTTAGTCTTGACTGTGATGGTCTCTGTGTAGAACGATTTTAATTGAAACATCAAGCTAGCGGACTTTAATGCAGTAGAGGAGACTCGAAATGCGTTTTTCTTCTCTATCCTAGTATAAAAGACACTGTTGTTATGTCTGTACACTTAAACTGTTAAATTAAGTGCAGCAGAGTGTGCGTACATTGCATACGCAAGTAATTACATGAAAATGTTCATCTTTGTACGAAATACATGGGATTCACCATAGAGGCGCAAAACTTAATAGTGTGTACGGTACAACATGTACAGGACGCAGTTACTGCTAAGTATGTTAATGAAAACTTCAAGTCTTGTGCTTTGTTGTCGTCTTGCTCTTAGCATGATTGCGTTCCCTTCTATTTACAGCGAGTTAACTCATTTCGAACGATGCTGTGCACTCAATTTACATGTACTAACTGTGTCTATGTAGTGAAGGCACTTGTAAAAGTCATCGCATGCTAAATAGCATGATTTTTTACTCAGACAGACGAAGAATAGCGTGTAGATGATGTAGTAAATTGAGATAACGATGAGATAGTTCATTCAATATGTACAGCAGTATAGTTGCTCATTCTTAAATTTCTATTCTCATCATCAATTGACACAAGGAACCAGTCAAATGCATAATAAGCACAACAAAGTTGATTTAAGCGAATCATTTTAAATATATAGAATAGTATAGCATAAACATGTAGTCACGCTAATAATACGACTATACAACACTGTATGTATACCCATGTACAGTAAACATGTAGGGAGAGGGGGAGACGAAGGTAATAAAAGAATTCGAGACTTTACTATCTCCCATTCGTTGTCTCTCGTCAAATTAAACGAAACGAACTAAATAAAGTACATCGTAACTTAACGAGGACGTGATGTCGAGAAGAGAGTTAAGTGAGCACAGAAAAGACAATAGATACGACAAGTATCCCAGTACTGTGTTTATCTCTGCTGTAATAAAGAATATAAGTTATACAATTATTTGACTCGATTTTACCACTCTGCTATACTAATAAGAATAAATAGCTAGAAAGCGTAAAAGATGATTAGGTTATCTTATTAGAATGTGTACGACCATAGGCCATAGGCACTTGCAACAATTCATAATGTTCTGTGGTACTAGAGTAAAGTACAGTTGACAACACAGTAATACTCCCAAGGTACCCAAGCGTACACGAATTAATAAATAAATAATAGTATTAGGTATATACTAGGAACACATTCAATAGTCCTACTCTAATTGGATACAAAGAGAGAAACAGCAAGAAAAACAAAAACAAGTGAGGGGTATAAATAAAAAGTCATTCACATTCACAATACGTAAGTAGTTATACAAGAATAATGAAATGAATGAAGGAAAAGGCTTATTCTGTGCACCTTATCAACATTCTGTTGTCTGCAAGATTAACTACTACATTGCTCCAATCTTCAACAAGCTGGAAATCTAATGCTTCTTAATACCCCAAGTAAGTGCCTAAAGTAATATATGTATAATGGCTTATATTTCACTGTTACCATCCTATCAAGTGATTGCATCTATTCAGCCGTATCGCCAGCAAATACAACTGTGTGTGTGTGTGTGTGTGTTTGTGTGTGAGAGAGAGTAAGTGAGACAAAGACAGAACAGGAGAACAGCACGGACGAGAGAAGCAATACGATATAATGATAATGTGACAAGCTAGTGCAAAAAGTTGACCACCATATCAATCCATCTCCGGTTTTTTGTTTGTAGCATCGTGTAGTTTCTTTATATGCTCACAGTTGAATTGGCTGAGCTCGAGGAAGTGAAGGAGAACTGCTGGTGACCAAAGACATGACAAAGAGCCATACATAAGCAGTGTCTATAATCATACTATTTACGTATATACTTATATACATACAAAGTACACGTAGAGAAACTATCAAAAAGTAAAGTACCTATATTACGTAACGAACTGTCCATGTACTTCTTAATAGAATACAGAGAGAGATAGTACGTGTTATGCTGAGCGAGTCAGATTGAAGCGAACTGGAATCTTCTGTTCTGCATAACTAATGAGGCTACTTTTCTGTGTCCAATACGTCTCCTTCACAATTTTATAGTGGCTTTCTCGAAAATAATAATAATAATAGGAAACAACTACGATGCAATTGCCTATATACAATGAAGATGTAGTTATACATGATTTTCCGTAATAAAATGCAATGTTGAAATGCACCATGTGGATCTGGCAATGTAAATGTGAGACGAAACGTTTTAGAATCCTAATGTAATAATATTGTCTTGTGTCGTGTAGGCTGGAAAATAAAAAATTACACTAGACTCTCACAGTTTATATCAGTCAAGTATAATGTTCCGCATTTTATAATATTACAGACGTTTTTTCCTTGTTTTTACAGTCAGCCTTCTGCAAACAACAAACATTTCATTTCTACACAATTTCTTATGTAGTAGTGTCATGAGAAAGGAATACTATTGTATCAGAGATAAAGAGCGAGAGAACTAGGTGGGCAACTGTTCTCTCTCTACTACTTGTACATACACGTAGCAGCAGGACTATTTTTAATTCCCATCTCTAAGCCCATGAATACAAACGATGCAATTTTATACGTACAGAATATTTTCTTCTCAAAAGGACGAAATTGTATCCAAGCAGTCTGAGAGTCGTAGTCATAATACATATTTAGAAGATACTGCTGCAGTGCTCTATAGTAAATACTAGACAGATTGATATTGTTTGAAACTAAACCGGATTCAAGCAACAGACTCACACTCACTCACTCACAACAGTCAGATGAAGAGAAGCCATAGTCAAATCAAGTGGAAGAGTCGGGAAAAAAACAAAGCATAGTACACACACAATGAAAGGCACATGCAGCTCTAGACATCAAGCATGGAAACTTCTTCGGCTCCTTTGCTCCGCTTTATCTCGGACTTTTTTGTTCAATAAATAAAACAATAAAAAGCATTCTAAAGAGCATGCATAAATACTATATACAGTCGATCTCTTGTTTCCCTACAGTTTTCCTCGTATAAGACGAATAATTCTCACTACTACCAAAGCATTTCCTCAGAATGAGATCCGTAAAGAATCGCCACGTCCAATTCACTCAAATCAAGCCACGTTCTCGTTCGCAAACAAAATCTCATATCAAATTATAGCAGAATAACGTTTTTTCTTCATCCCGATGCTGGCAGGTAGACCTCGATGCCGGTAGATAATAATATAATACTTACATGTAAGCTTTAAGCCTTTATATAAGAAAGATTTTGATTTTGGTAATCTCTGCCATTGTGATTATTAGTGGTTTGGTAGGTTACATTATTATATGTAATCTTACACTTTTATCATATTGCATTAGGAATTTAGTGTTCCAGTTCATCATATCAGTATTGTGCTCCGTGTCCTCGATTTAAATTTTTCTTTACAAATGTGAAAAAGCAAACTGCAAAACACAGTTCAAAGGGTAAAAACGCACTAGTTAGTTTAAGTAGGTAGACAGTAGGTAGCTTTGCTGAACAATATAATAATACACACGATCCTACACGTAGCACCACATTAATTCACAATGAATTCAATTCAATCGACAACAATGGGATGAGTATACCCCTCTTCTATTCCAGCACACGGACACACAGAAGAGCCATACATTTATTACAGAGCCTACAACATAAAATAACAAATGTACATAGTAGTGTACCCCTCTGGCCATTGCAATTTAATATTCTTTCACATTGTAGTCAAGTCACACCTGACTTACCAAGGTTACAAAGGTGCCAACCGAACCTAGCCTGGCCAGACTACATGTGCCTCTGCTTGAATTCACAATATATACTATATACTCGTTCACTTGACTTTGACTTTGCCATTTTATTCCAGGCAGTTCCACAACTATATCATCAACAGCTCTCCACATGCGTGCACCAGGATTCGCATCCACATACAAATGCTGAGAACTAATGGTTATGCGCTACATGCCTATGTAATTCATGTCCTGAAAAATTACTGCATTTTAATCCCACACTACTATATACATACTATATACAATCAAGATTACATCTATAGCGTTTGCTAAAACTCGTGGTTATTATCAGCTGCCTACTGCAAGAATTTTTCTCTCTACCTACCTGATGACTGACTTGAGTTGCATTGCAAGTTAACCATTAGCGTTGCAGGCCAACACGATTACCAGTGCACACACAGTAAGTAGGTACACTTACATACATTATGTTTATTACTTCTCTCTCTCCAAATGTACTTACAACCCTTTTCTGTGTGATTACGCGATATGTACTACAGATACAACAAGACAAGAATTTTTCCTACTCTGTTACCTTACTTACCTGTGTACTCTGCTTAAGTATTTCGTTGAGGCGGTTAGAGATTCGTACATTTATATAATAGCGTGATATAATAGGACCGTTCACCACTTCATCCATTCATTCTATATATTCATAAACAGATATACTCGTATACAGTAGAAAATCTAGTAAAAAGATACAAGCATCATCCATCCTACACCCCTACAGCAATTGCGCTCAGCTCGTCAGCCTCTCAGTCAGTCAGTAGAACATTATGTTGTCGCTTTATATCCTCCATATTTCTGTACCTGCTACACCATTAGCTCACTACTTTGCCATTCCTACAACCCTTCGTCATACAATACTAACAAGCTCCTTCGGGTGTACATACGGCGAGTGAGTAGTCAGTCAACATAATGGTGAGTCTCTCTCTCTCAGTCTGAATTTGATCTGAGGAGAATACTGCCGTGCAGTACAACAAGTGAGCAAAATATGCGAATCATCAACTGAAGTCTGTAGTATACAGAATACAGGTGAATCATCACAGCCAACAGCAACCCAACCTCTGTAAGTAGTTATAAAATCTGTGCAAAGGTATGCAGTGTGTGTGTAAGTGCCAAAATTGTGTAAACTCATCTTCACTTGCTCATTAGGATTAAGGAGTGTGTGAAGTGATCTCTTGCTGTCCATCACTGCGTGATTGACGTTGAAAAGAATTAAGTAAAGCACACAGTGCAGCACAGAAAACAGCGTGAGTAAGCTTTGAGCATTAGTTAGTAGAAGAGACAAGTGAGACAGTCAGGGGAAGCCTTATACAGAGGATCGAACAAAAAGACTTAATCTTACACGAGTGAGTGAATGAACGGGTAGAGGGGAAACGAAAAGAAGTGGAAGACGGGGGTGTGTGTAATGTGGATTAGTGTACTACAAGAGGATAAACACAATATAATAATCGTTCTTCCATAATAATAATCATTGCCTAATAACGATAAATGGAAAAGTACCAGCAGTGAACAAGTGATCGTCGGTTGCGGTTCGAAATGATGAGAAGGTGAGTGAAATATTTGTGTGATCATTCTTCAGATTCTTTGAGTTTTTTCCACTCAATAATACTGAGTCAGTCAGGATTCTTTGGTTGTGGTGCGTAGGTATACACGTTTACGTTTTTGCCATGCTATATAGTCAAGTGAGAAAAAGGAGCCAGTTTGTCTCCTAAGCCCATTTAAGTGACTGACTTGTATGGGGTGGGAGAATAAAGTAGATTGCACCGTACACCGTACATGCAAGAGTATTACATNTGACGGCGTTGTGTCTTGCCCCGTACTGTAAATACCATTATGTAACTATGTAAGAATACAATCTGAGCAGCCACATTCACATACCTGCCTACGTGCTGCGGTCCAAAAAAATTCTTCCTGTCCTTCCTTGAGAATTTATGTGTCGCTTGTGACGGTGACACAAAACGAAAGGAACGTGATGAGCTCTGATTCTGTAATGGTTCGTTGAGTTGTCTGTGCTGTTTTGAGGAAATTTTGATGAGTCGATGGGAAATGAGTCACATCAAAGACTCCAGTGTCTTTATAAGTGCAATTTGTCCTTATAGTAGTGTTGATAGTAAATCTATATAGGATATGAGATCTATGCAGGACAAGGTCTAGTGCAATCTTTAATATCAGGCCGACAATTATGCTATATAGTGCATCATGTCGTTTTAATTTGCGAACAAGATTGAATGTAGGTAAAAAGAACCCTCTTCTCATCAGTTGCAATAGCAGAGTGAGGACGCTAATTGCCTTTCTTGGCATAGTGAAACGGAGCCCAAGACAGATTGGATGTGAGCCTAGTAAAAGAAAATTGCAGTACTACAAGACATACTTTGCCCTTTCCTCTCGCCATTAGTACATATTATTTTACATTGGATGGCACGTTGTCCCCGCCGCCACCACCACCACCACCAGCCTGTCGCACACACAATGATGATGCAATGGATGCCATCAAATGCGGAACACTGTGCTCAATACAAGAAAACAAGACAAAAGTCTCGACTGTTGTACTGGTGAAAAAAGCAAGCCAAAAATCAATTCCAGCCAAGCCACGAGTCATTCGCACCCACTCGACTAGAGCTAAAAGAGAAAAAGTGAGAGGCAAACTAAAAGCTATATAAGCCTACATCTCCGATGTAAGCCTGCGAAAACAGATTTTTCATCTTGAGCGACACACTGACAGTGTATTAATTAGTACGCGCCGATCACACGCTTATATTTCAATATAAAATACGTATATTGATGAGATTTTTTCTCTCACTTTTGCCCATTTCTTTTTTATATCAAGGACGCACATAATTTATATACAACGTGAATCTGTAAAATGTTAATATCGTAGATAATTGCGAATTGTGCCGCGGATACCACGGAATATGTAATGCAATTCTTATCATTTTGAAACATTTCCAAATATTGAAAATTCCTTGCTTAAATTATTCACCAGAGAGCGGTGACATATTTATGAATACAAGTGGATAACCTCCATTGAACTACTTTTTGTTTGGTTTGTAATACCACAGTTGTGCAAACAAACGAATGCACAAAACATGTATGTATTTGTTATTCAGAATGAAAGTGGCAACTGTCAAAAAGGTGAAATGCAAATGCGAAAATGTCAAAGTTGTTTTAAAATTTCCCCATGTAGAATATTTTGCACGTTTGTCTCGTATTCTCTGTCAATATGTATTGTATTTGTAGTGACATTTTCTCATAAATACATAAAATATGTCTTAAGTTTGAAGTCTGAAGCTGACACATCACAGACCAGCTCATTTTAATATTCTTAGTAATTATCACTGTCAATTAGGCGTGCGTAAAGAGCGTAGTAATGAAAGCAAATGACAGCTCTTTAGAAATGAAGTTTTGAAGTTGACAAGTTATTTCCGATGGGATTTCTACGCAGTAAAGCCAAGCTCACATATCAAATCGCATCATACATACATTATTCCCTTGCGATTGCATATTGCCGCCAGCCTGCTGGGCTCTGAATAAATACAAGCTCGTATTGCCTTTGTATTTATACAATAGACTGTGAACCTTTCTACGAGTAACAGTTTGTTTCTCTTTAACCTCTTGCTTTGACGCTATCATCTTTGATTTATACGCATTTGCACACATCCAAAGCAACAAGGAGCTTAGCTATGAAGTGTTGTTGCTGTCATTAATTTGCATTTACATTCAGATAATTATAGTGAGAATGAAAGCAGTATGGTTCACGTTGCAGCTGATAATCCTATGGATTAAAAGTTACTAGAACGCATGTTAACTCACCCTCCATGTCTGTCTTTTGTCGACACAATATGTAAATACATGGAAATACAACTCTATTCTCCTCCAAGCTGACAATCAAGTAAACTTTGCAATGGCTTTATGCATTAAAACACACATTACATGTGTGTGTACGTAGTTTCATGTAATTCAGACTCAATTTAACAAGACATGACATGGCAAGCCAAAGTACAGCTATTTACTACTAAACAGTCACGTTTCCAATCATTATTCATGAATTTTATCGTTTCGTTTGTTTTTCATTGATAAAATTCTCCAATATCATTACAATTACCATTACCTGTATGTGCTATCATTCGCCACGGAAATTATAATGCCAATTAATGGCCTTTATGCTATCCTGGCCGACTAGACTGAACTAACGTTCTGTAATTTAAATGCGACGATTTCTCACGTTCAAAAGCCTCATCTTTGATTCAGAGGGTCAATCTAGAGTCGTGCACTGTCTCGTTGTCGAAACTCTAATCTCATCGGCAACCATAGAATTACCAACACCAACAAAGCAGCTCATATCAATTCTCTCCTCTCTTTCTCTCTAGCTCTAAACGCTTCCAACCGGCTATATGTAATTTGCAGATGTTCCTTCTCACAATCCTGTCCTGAGAGTGAAGTGTCAGTGTCAGACAATTTTCTCTCACTGTGCCAGAGTGTTCATTGAATTGAATTGTAATGTTCCGAGCGTGTAACTACAATCTCTGTATACACCAAGCACTAAAAGACCAGGTCGTATCGTTAAGGGCCATTGTAGTTGTTGTAGTTCAAAGTTCAGTTTGCAATTTCAGCCAACGAGCAAGGTAATTCCAAGTGCATCCCTATCCCAACTTTCTGTATTTACTTGAATGCAATAGAATAGTGTCTGTGTGTACACGTTGCTGTTGTATTATTCTACCAGCTCTTACATTGCACATGTGTGCACACAGGACGTGTAGGGCGAGAGAAACGGAATTAAATAGAAGTTCCACTACTTGCAGAGTATTAGCCCCCTGAGGGAAATTACTGTCTCATGTATTATGCCTCAACTCTGAACAGAAATGAATACATATGTCCAAGTGTACGTATCTGTGTGCCTGTACACCCACATAGCATGTTTACGGGCACATAGTCATCCAAGAAGAATTGATGCACAATACACAATAATTTGAAAGTGCATCGATACAGAATGGTTGCCCTATCTCCACATTATGGGAATAGGTGTGTGGAAAATATTCTGCTGTTAAAGTTGAACTGGTCTCTCAGTTGACTGGAGTTGAGCTGTGAGCTAAAGCTTAAGCCACATCACATTTACAACATTGCATCCTATTGCATTGTCATTAATTTTATTCTGAAGGAAGCAACCCCTCTCGTATCGTTGAGCTTGGATTACCTTTTCTCTCACTATGCGCTTCCTTTATACCATTATATTATTCCTATGTCCTCTCCGGCTGTCTTGTAACCATTGCCACCAGCTTGTGCCTGCACGTATTGAGTAGGAGACAATGTCGTTGTCTCGGCTCTTCTACACAAATCTCACCTCTCTCTCTTCACACAATTTCATAGACACGGAAATATATACGAAGTCGACGAGAAGGACTCTGAACAATTTTCTTCTATAAAGTACGTGAATAGAAGTTCAAAAGCAGAGTTGATGTGGGACTTGAGAGATGGAGAGGCAGAAAGACCGTGGCCGTGAAAAGGTAAGGTTCCTACGAGGTAAAATAACGTATTACGTAAGCAAAATATCTATAGTTAGCTACATGCAATAAGAATACATAAGATGTATGTCTCTGCTGCAGGTCTGAATATATAAAGACCTCTTCCCATATAGAAAAGACTACAGATTCTAAGAATGTGTATACTCCTCTTTGCCTGCAACTCGAAAATCTACGACGTTGTCTTTGCAGGCACGCTTTGGTCGCTTACGTTTGTTTGCATCACATTACCTTACTACGTAAGCACATTATTCCATCCTCCACCTTTTTTCTTTTCCACTTTTCTGTGGCAAGTTGTGTGTCGCAGGCAGGAAAGCCGGGCGGTTAGTTTCGCCGGCAACTCACCAGCTACCTACCTATATCCTTTCGTAGTGGTGGTGGTTTGTTAGCGGAGGATTTCTCAAACATTCTACTATTCTTCTTCTATTACCCTTTCCTCCAGTCTGTTCACTTCCACTCACTATCAGCTGTGAGTTGTTCCGTTCTGCATGAGTTGAATTGAAGTTTGCTCTCATCTCTCTATCCGTGGTTAGACTCGCAGTCTCCATCCGCCAAATCTTCCTATCCTGTTTGGATGTGGTAGTGACAGGCATAAGGCACGCTCTCATCTGCCCTCTCTCCATATGTGTGTGCGTGTACTACGCTAGCTATACACATGCATGTGTTTACTCGCATTACTTCTTGTAATAAGGTAGACTGTCTTGACTTGACTTAACTCACTGTGTGTGTGTGACTTTGTAGACTCGAGGGAAAAATTCGTGAAGACAACCCTTGTTCGCTAGACAAACTACTTCTGTCCCTTTCCGTGCATTATTCCACTCTTCTCTCTGTCCATGATATTGTAAGGTATGTAGACACAGAGTAGTAGCTATACATTACATGACACATTGTATTAGACTGGTGGATAAAATGGCAGAGAGTGTATTTGTATGTAGAGGAGAGCACTGAAAGGGAACCGGTGGCATGGCACGAGCTTATGAGCAAAGACAGCCAACAGTAACCATCCTGTAACATAGATATGTGTATTAGGTATTTCATTTCGCACACGTAAGGCAAAGAGTACACTGTATTACGTAGAGTCATTTCATTCCTTCTCGTATTACTCTCATCTCTCTCTCTCTCTCTCTTTAAAGTAAAGCATGGGGTTGGAATATCATTGCATCGGTCTTACTTTTACTTTCCTCCCACAACTTTAGTAGCACTTCACTGGAGCCGGGCCCTACTGAATCGCTGTTAGAGTTCCATAGGCTAAGCAACCCGTCACAATTCAACTCAAGTCACAGTCCCAACCGAGGTCCTTTCTTTACATTTTCTTAACGGAGAGAGTGAGAGCCACGTCAGACAGTAATATCACTACCGCCACCATTTCTTAGCATACTACAAGCAGAAACTAGCTAATGCAGCCTCAGTTCGACCATGCAGCCAAACCAGACCAAAGCACAGCATTCAGTCAGCTCACAGTGAGTACCTATAAGTAAACTAGTGAAGAGCGAGACGGAGAGAGAGAGAGAAAGAGAGAGAGAAGTGAGTAGGGGAGAAAAATCGATGGCAGTAATCGGAGTTTGAGTTGAATCTCCGGACTTATGTATGTAATGGTAGTGAAGCAGGACCCATGTGCCACTACTACTTCTACTACGTTTCTCCTTAAGATATAACCGCTAAAGGGAAAAGTAGAAACGTGGAAATTACTGGAAACGAAATGTTTCTTCCTCAAGATGCCTACATCGTAGTAGTAGTAAGTAGATAGTCACATCCTCAATGTATAAATACATAGTAGTGAGCAACTCGTAATATCCGAGCCGTGTACCTAGCTCAGTACTTAAACCGGAAAAGAATTGGCTCCTCTCATCCCTTCTCATCGAGCAGTGGCTCTCCTCCACCACTCACTCGCTTTTCTCTCTGTCTCTCTCTCTCTGTGGGCTCACTTCAGAAATCTTCGAACCGATGTGAGTATCGAAGCTATTTCATTGTTGGCGGAGGAGAGAGAGAGAGAAAGATAACGGGAAATTTATATAGTAGTTTCCCTCATCGTCCACTACATAAAGGGGACAGGGACAAATTCATACGTGAGCTCTGAACGAGAGACATTTGCCCTGAATGTCCAAAACGAGCAGCAAACGATTTCATTCCATTCAGGGGCATCACATCTGATCTCCTTCATCTCCGATATCGAAACAGAGTCCAAACTCAAGTCTACACAGCAAAGCAACAGCCAGTCGTACACGAACTACATTATATAGGTAAATACTACTACTACGACGCATACTTGGATTACACAGCAGCACAGCCACTCACACCTTCTACGTGTTTGTCTCGGTGGCTCGCTCGACTACGACCCAGTGGTATGTATGTACGTAGGAGCCGACTGGCTCACAGTCACAAGCGAGACTTGAACGAGAACGCTAACGTGGAAAGAAACTCTGCGGGAGCCTAAGAGCTGACGATCAACTAAACTCATACGTTCTATGTAACCAGAGATACGAGTATACTTATTCGTTGAGACAGCAGCCTGTTCTCTCATTCCTTGCATTTCATCTCGGCACACAGCTCATCTGTCTTCAAAGAAGACCAGTGAATTCAGTGAGCAGATTGTAAGTTTGTTGTTCCATTCAGATAGAGCTACTAGTACATACTAGACAAGTATAATAGAGAGAGTGGTGGTGCGGTGAGTAAGTGAGTCAAGTCGTTCAGTCAGTACTCACTCAACTCACTCAGTCAGAGCCAGTCAGTAGTGAATTCCCGAAAGAAGTCGGACAAACTAAACTGAAATACCTTCTTCATTTCTCATTCAATTCATTTCATCCTTCAACTGGCTCTCTCTCGCTATTCTTTGTGCCTGGGTTTTACGAAAGCTCCACTAGATTCACTCACACGGAAATATTGCACTGTGTTTGTGTGTGTACTGGCACCAGGACGGGTGAAGACAATCTTTCATACAATAGTTCTCTCAATTTAGTATCGAGTTTTCCTCCGTGAATTACAACAGAACATAGTTTGTATGCCCAAGAGTGTATTTAAGATTCCCGGAGAAAAACATACGCAATAGCTACTGTTTATATATATCTTTGTTCAAGTGACTAGATTACATAAGAACTGCTATGTGCTGTGTTGTTTCAATGTTTTCAGCCTTTTGGTTTAGTGATTGTCTTCTGTAGTGTGGCTTAATAATCCTTTATATAAAATCGGAAACTTTACTCAAATCAAAATCAACTCATTCATCTTCATTCAACTGACTGTAAGAATTGTAAGTCCAAAACTTAATTCATTAAATAACACAGTATAGTGATATTTTATTGAGTACAATAGATAGTAATATAAATAAGAGAGAGCTTTGAGAGGAAACGATAAAGTTAGTGCGGCATGTTGAGTCTAAACTTTTCTCTATTTCCAACTATTGTCATTACATTGTAAGGAATTGTACAGCAAACAATAATAATGCTATCATCATTACACATACCTACTGGTATATGGGAACTTGGGAACAGAAAATCTTGTACTTACTTATTGTATGCATTAGCTGTTATTAGTTTTCTTTCGTCTTTGACTCATTTCAAAAGACGAGTGCTGGAATGAGTTTTTCCTTGCCTTTGTTGGCTGAAGTTACTCAAGTGCAACGAAACATATAGCGTAATCATTGCCATAGAACGCAAACATAAGATACCTTAAAAAATACACTTAACCACCTACCAACGTACACATATTATGAACAATAATTTCAGAGTGAGATACCAGAAAGAGAAGGGGAGAGAGAGAGAGAGAGAGAGATTGACGGTAAAAGCCAAAGGAAAGGAGTAAGTAAGAACTAGCATATAATCCTATATAGTAACTCGTCAGTAAATGCACACGCGGAGCTGTGCTAGAAATTATGCCCTGTTTAGATTTATGATTCTTTTCGTGGTTTCCTTGGCTTTACTTTGACTTGGCATGGTTTTCTTACGTTTTCGTTCGTCTCATCTCGTTGTCTTGTCTTCCTCTCCTATCTCGTATATCCACATGATCTAAGATTTTTTCTTTCTTTCTTCCTGTTTTGGTTTACCGTTCACTCGTGTGCTCGTGGCGTATTGTTGGCAGTGAGAAACTGAATATTACTAATAATAATATTAAGTAGTAGATGTGGAACAGATAAAATTCTGTGATGTGATCCTCTGTTGGCCCTTACTCTATGCTATACATATTGTTTCAATTACAATGCCATTTTTGCTACTTTCTGAAATGCATTACAAAAACTACAAGTATTTTGTTAAGCTAGACCTAGGGATATGTAACCCGTCGGTATAGTGAAAAATTGACATTACCATCCCATGGGAAATCTAATTGAAAAAACGTCAAATCAAGATTGTATAGAATATAGACAGAGACGTAGGAGAGATATATATTTAATATCATCTTTCTACCATCTCCGTTTCGAGTCCTCGGAGCGTGCTAATACTTACATACGTAAAATACGGATTTCCATAGAATATCCATTCTACATTCACCATTCCATTCATCTAAGGATGTATTTTTTATCTGTTTTTATTTATCTCTCTCTCTCTCTCTCTCTCTCTCTTTGACTCTCTACTACTAAAGGTAAGTAATGCAAAGTCCTGCAGATTTAGTACATACAGCACAGTACTGTGGCGGGTACCATTAGTAAAATGTAGTGCACACTACCATAATAATACTGTACTGCGCTCTATATTGTATATTTGAATAGAAGCAAGTCAGAGATAGGTACATGCCATTAGCTATCCATTGCTCTACAAAATTTACAGCATCGTTTCAGTCAAATTACCGTACCTCCTGTCCGCCTCGATAGGAAAACGACGTATTTTATAACTACCTTTAACTACTGATTATATACGTATGTAGAATCCAATACGGTCAGGCCGAGTGGGCCGAGTACTGAGAGTAGGAAACATCATTATCGTTAATTTCCTTTGATACACTTACTTCATGGAATCTAGCAGCAGCACAAGTAGATTCCACTAGTTCGTTTTGTCAAACAATGCTTATGCAATCCACAGAGATTCAGGTACACAGTCACATCGTTGATTGTGCACCAGCATCAAAATGTAAATATGCGTAACACATTAGCTCATACCTGCGCACATGATCAATATAATAAACAATTTCAATCTGACAACTCAACCCGAAAATTTTCAATCCCGTTTTCTATCCACTACAAAAGATACTAGTATAGTATGTATGTACAGTGAGTGATCACACTCATTTTATTCTGTCGACCAGACTGATGTGAGCAACAATCTGTAAAAGAATAGCTGTCATCCGTCTAGTCATCGGACATGCCCTGAACAGTTTTAGCTGTCTTGTCTGTCACTGTTGTATTTTCTGTTGGTATTATATTATATTGATGCACTATTATATTTACGTTCCATTATAGACTAGTATGTATATATAGTTAACAACAATACAATGGAATTCTATCCCAAAGATTCACGCTTCTCTGTGTAGGCCCAGAATACAGATTCACAATTTGCCATATACACACAGAGCATAGTGCCGCACTATGTTTATCGGTCAAATTGAATCAGAATCAAGAATGAACAGACATTAATTTCAACACTATAATTGCTTCCTACTATCCTACTATAGAGTATTAGCACCGCTTGTTAGATCTACCTTACTTAATTTACAATACAAGGCACATAGTAGCTACATTTGGTAGAAATGATACAGATAGTAATAATGAGATACTCTGTATTAGTAGGTTGGGCTGAATAGAACAGAGAATTTGTGCTATGTAGTAGAATAATGCAGACGACTGCAACAGTAGAATACGGACCTCCTCTGTAAAAGTGCAATGTTAGTATTATGTTATGTAGTATGGTATTACTCACACAATGAATGGAATACAGAGTGAGTACAGCGGAGCGAGTGAGAGACACACACAGAGAGAGAGAGAGGATGATACGACGATAAGTATGAATTGAGTTGAATTGAATAAGCAAAACTGTATTTTATTGTACGTCCTGTCCCGTCTCACTCTGTGCCTTAGCTCAGTTCTCATCTCTTGTACACGTACTTTTGCGTGTCCGTGACAAATTCCGCAGACTGCGATTAAACTCCGCTAACGCTACTTACTGCCACCACCACACTACACCATTATTACCACACTAACTTGCTTTGCCTTGGTTCTCGCATTACGGCCACAAAACAGACTACTGCTCACATTACCACGTTCAGATTCAGATGTATATATGTATGTAGGCAGGTAAGTAGTACTTTGTAGCTAATACACTAGTATATAGTTCAATAGTAAAGTAGTAGCCAGAAAATAAGTTTTAAATTCTACAACTTTGTTCTTTTGTGTGCAAAAGGCATATGTAGTGTTAGCTGTCTGTCTGTCATGACTGCGTATGGCATTAGTACATCTGCAAGTTCAGATCTACATTCAGGTTTGGTTCAAAGCCAACACTTAATCCAATAGTGTAAATGTAATAGGAGAATAATCTTGTGTATTAGTAAAATATATGACTTTTCATGTAGATAAGAGTTCGAGTCTATCGTTTTGTACTACTAATAAAGAAGTAGATGCACGATTTACGTGTTACATGTTACTTACTAGCACTAGAGCGGATATCTCGATGCCTCTTTGCAATACCTACGTACCTTTTTGTGAGCAACTAAATCATTGTACTAGAAAATAATTACCCACGAGTGCAGAAGGAACGACACGGCAACTCAAGGCAAGACAATCCAACGGAGGTGAGCAAATCGCCAAAGTCACGGCTGGGTAAACTGGATTTTCAGTTTGCTGTGGTTCACGTCAGTTTAAACTCAGCTGTAGTTAGTACAGCCATTAGTTGACGCGACGAGACTGCATTAGCATTTTTAAACCGTTTTTTGGGAGGGAGGCAGAAGAAGGCTTTGTTGGGAATTGAATTGGAACGATGGGAGGGTGACGAGACGCGATAAGCTCCTACTATTATATAACTTAAGTAAGTAAGTTGAGTAAGACAAGTAAAGAAAGGAAGACAGAGAACGGCATGAAATGTGGAATTTCAAAGGAAGTCACAAAGAATTCGTTAGCGGTTATTTTAACGACTGTGTGCCTTCTGCAGATAACAATTGCACAATTCTATTAGGAAAGACGAACTAAATGCGTCCAGTGAGTTATAGAAGGCTGTAACATTTTTATAGCCGGCGATACATCTGTAAGACAATATGAAAAGGATAAATTCGAGATAAATTTTACTTTTGACTAATATAAAATAGTGCTGATATGATTAGATAGCATAGTTCAGTACACACGAAATAAGATCTGCAGCAGCTACCGCGTACCCCAACTACTACTACCCACACATATGTAACATTATTATTAACTCTTCCCTTGAATGTTCAGTTTTTATTGTGGAGTAAGTTTTGTAGCTTTTTCCCTTTTTCCCAATGTGTACAGCAGGATTAAGCCAGGTTTAAGTTACCAACTGAAGCACTTAACGCTCCGTGACAGTTAACCCTAACTTGGAGGTCTTCTTAATCTTTTATCTTGCAGATAAAGAGCGAGAGTGAATATGTGAGTCTCAGAATAGAAGATGAGTCGGAGACAGTATTTTTCGAGTGTGACTGTACAATGCCTTTTGTTTGTGACAAGGTCACCCGGAGTCACTGAAATGCTAAAAGGAACAAAGCTGTACGTTAAATAAAAACGTCTTCTCATCTTCTCTATCATTTATAGATCGGAGTCTGCGAGTTGACGATAAAATGTGAAGGAAATCATAACTTTTCTGCTTTTCTCGCTCTACTTATTATTTTTCTGTACACAAACACTGGTGGGCTTATTGTTCGTAATTGTACCAATCGTGGTAAAAGCAGGATGGTGCGGACGGTCTGACAAAATGCCCAAACTAAGCTGAAACTTTTGTTTATTTTTAAGCTTTCCGAATTTTTCCTTAGGACCGACCTTTTGGATGACACGTAATATGTACGTGGTTTGTGAGACGATTTTCGTTTATGTGGCAAAGTACGACGCAAAAATCAAGGTCGATCCCTGTACAAGGGTAATGTTCTCAGCAATAGCTCTACAAGCAATTATGTATTTAGGTATGCTCAGCCACCTCAAACCACAAACCATGTCAAAGTTGGACAAGTCAATGGGAATTCCAACTTTTTAATTGTCAAAAATTTTGACACGAACTCCCCACAATTTAACGTCTGCATTCATTCACTCCACTTTGCAATACTTGTCTTATCTGGAAATTAGTGCAAATAATTAATTTGCAACTGCTTATTCTGTTAACCACAGTGATATTTATGGTGACACACAAACTCATCCTTCTTTACAATATCCAGTTCATGATTCCCACTGATGTTAGTTCTTCACTAATTAAATTAGAGAGCCTCCTTTGTTTCACTCACTCAGCAAGCTGGATGTCTAGCGAACAAGAGAGAGTAAACACATATTAGTCACATTCCTTAATGAAGGAAATGTGAGAAGTGTGTGCTTGCAATAAAAGCCCACACGCAAAATGAGAGTGCTGTGCAGTCGATAAGAATTCTGGTCGTGCCGAGTCAAGTCCAGTCCAACTCACCAAGTCTGAAGAAAGTCGTAAATAAGATCTTTGCATTCGTCTTACATATCAACATTTCTTTCACCAGTGCTGTGCTGTGCTCTCGGTTGCTTACTATGAGTCAGAGTGAGAGAGTCTGACTAATTTCAATGAAAACCGAACTCATCTCTGGAAATACAACAGAAAGCTGAGATCTATCTTTTCTGGTACATGGTAGTAGATCTCTTCTATATACATACAAGAACATATAGGATTGAAAGAATAAGATATTTATATAAATGCAGCACTACCAGAAACACAGTCATTACACACTCAAGTTAAACTAACTGCTTGAGTTCGTACTGAAATAACGAATAGCTTAGTATGACAACCAAAGCAAAAGCAACGAGCAAAAAATCCAATTTGTTAAAGTGTTTTCTCCATAACTATAACTGATGTTATGATAACGTGAGCGTACCTCTCAGCCTCTTGCTCAACACTCCAACTCAATATTCTATTACTTTTCTTCCACTCATATTTGTGGAGCATCTGTACTATATAGTATAGTCAATATGTGGAAGCCAATGTTCACACACACAAGTCCTGTCCTGCCGTAAACTATTCAAGGAGAGACGTCTCTCAGCAAATATATAATACCATTGCTAAACCTGCCACTTCTCACCGACTCATCGGTTTGAATTGTACACACAAATACAAGAATAACCAAATAAAATCATGTTGAATTCATGAAACGATCCTTCTTCCTGCGTTTTATGGTTCTTATATACATATACTTGTTAATACATACTTAAGTTATAATGGAAGCATGCGAACGTACGCAAATTTAATTCAACTTGACCCACATCTGACCTCTCAAAGTCTGGGAGGGGAAAACTACGCCGGATTTACTAACCATTAAATTCAGTGTTAAATTATGATTATTGTAATTGGAGGCTTGAAAACAAAAACATTATTAGTGTTCTTCATGGTTACAGTCTCCAGTATAAGATCAGAGAGAAGAGTAATTGCATCCCAAACACCAATAAGAACACTCTCATTCCCAAGTAATAACATAATGGAGCATTGCCTAAAACCAAAGAGTACTGAGATGTACACGGAGATTGAAAGTTTTCGTCTACGCCTTGATCTGCTATTAAATTGAACAGAAATGATTGAGGCTCGTGGCTAATCAGCCGTGTACTAAACTCCATTGAACTTAATCCCCAAGCATTTCCTCCTTAAGACTTATCCACTCAAATAGGATCTAAACATTGGTAAAGCACAAACAGACTTTACTTCTTGGAAATTGGAGTGTTTACGTCTCCCCTCTCTCTCAAGCTTGCTATCCGCATCCTCATCTTCAACGTAAACTCTCAACCGAACCAAAGAGCGATTAAAAATTGATCTGATCTCATGTTAATTCTTTATACTGCCATTAGTATAGAGGGATCTTGTTTACTAATGCAAGTGGAAAACGTGACTGATAAGACAATCGAAACTTGCTTATTCATCATTATCATCAGATTCGTTTGCTCATTTTCATGATACGCAAACAGCCTGTGAGTGGCGACGGTTTAGCTATCCATAGAGAGACAGAAAAGAGATGGTTAAACTAAGCAGACAATAATTATCCAGTCGGCTAGATAAAACATTGTACTAAGCTCACTCAGAATTAATCTGAAATGAAATTCGAAAGTATCGTTGTACTAGTAGTCGTAGTAGTCGTTTTGTGTTTTAGCTCATAATATATTGTATATGTACTTTAGTGCTCACAGCATTAACACTGCATGAACTAGGAAACCTTCAGCAAACTTATGCTGAGAAACAAAGCACAACTGTTTGTATACACCCACGGGCAGATCGATTCGCACAAACGAACATTTAGCAAGTGTTCTCTGTTCGAATGACTGTCTTTATTCATATATTGACTTTTGGGCTACAGTGAAGAGTATAGCGAGAGCACACAAATAATCAACAACTAAACCAGCAAAACATTTTCTCAAACAAACTAACCAAATAGACTTTGTTCGCTAAGCTCTACAGGGTGTTTGCACAATATAATGTACATACATTAATTGAAGTTGGATCCTTTGAACCTGCAATGTAATATTAAATATTTATCAAAAGTGTATTTAGAATTTATGAATGGTTGTTAATATAATAACACTGTTATCATTGCAGACAAACGGATTTTTATTCAAAAACATTTATTACAGTTTTCATGTGTTTGACCGTTTAATAAACACCCTGTATCCGACACCAATTTTATTGTTAGGAACTTTTCTCCTTATACTTACGCATGGAATTGTATTTGTAGTGTAGAAACGTGCATACATACTTTTGCGAACCACTCATCGCCTGAAAATATCCTGCACGCTGTACTCACAAAAGCACATGCCATTTATGTAATGTACAGATTGCATAAGAGTTTGTGGAAAACATTACGAGAAATTATAAGAGATCCATCTTCATTATTACTTTGTCCCTCAACGGCAATTTACTTCACTTCAGATGTAGGACTCACAGCTTGACTTGACTGCACTCATTCAGTTTCTACGAGTGAGTTATATGTGCACATTAGCAATGTACAAATGTAGGATGTGTACAATGGTGAGCCGAATAAAATATGTAGCTGTTGTAATGTGGCGCAGCACAGAATACCGCTCAACAGACACAACTGTGTCATTAATAAAGTGACTTACTTTTCCCGTCATACTAAATACACACAAATTTCATATTTGTATCCGCACACCATGTACCTAATATGTAAACCGTCTATGAACCCACATTATGATGGTTTGTGTGTTTCCATTCTTATATTTAATTGGGTATATGTGTTTTTGTGGACAGAATTTTGTGTGAGAACGCTCGCTCGCTATTTTCGGATCTGTTGTGGCAATTTTTTCAGCAAATGCCGCTGCCCAGCTTTGTAGTGTTATTTATTTAAGCTTGACTCTAATAATAATAATAATGCGATATCATGAGAGTCTTTAATATTCTTAGTCTGTTTGAGGAGCACGGCTGAATACCCACGAAATGACAACACTTGAAAACAGTTCACTGGGAATAAATTCATTAACATCTTCATCTCATCATCATCAAAGCAAACCAACGACACCAGAGGCGCACATCATTACTGCTTGCTTGTAGTCCCACTGACATATCATAATGCACCACTTACAATTAGTGGATAATAAACATAATTCACATTTTCAACCTACAAACTATCATAATGATCAACAAACTCGGTCTTTGAAGGGGCCACCACAACGTGCTCGGAATGCTTTGTGAGATTATTTAAAAGTTGAGAATCCCATGCTACTATTTGCTGCGACGAGCTGTCAAGAGGATTCCTTTGTTTATCTTTTGGGAATTACTGTGAGAAGTTTAAAGTGATTCTGAAGGCCAATTTTGCTACTAAATAATTAATTAGCTGCGCATTAGTATTGTTTTTATATTCTATTATAGCATAACAGTGAACAGGCGCCGTAGGGATCGATTCTCTTGGGTTACGTCATACTGACATAATAGTTAGACAAGGTTAGATATAGACAATAGCCTAAGTGGACAAAATGGAGTATGGTTCGTCTCCCACTGAGCAAACATGAGTAAACACAACTACAACTATTTTAATACACTTAGTTGTTAGTCCTTATCTTCAAGAGGAAAGTAGAAGACTAATGCATCTATGTATAACTTGTGGAAGGGCATTTTAAGTGCAATTAAGTAATGCGTTAGTAAAACTGATAATTTAAATATTCAAGAATTGACACCATAGTAAACGACATTTAATGTTTGTATTTTCCCTTTGTTCATACGTAGGTGGTCGGTAATAAATCATGAAGAGCATCCCAAAGTGAATTGAATACCACAAAGTTAGCGTCCACTTTGCTTCTCAGTCAGTATTCAGCGATTCAACTCAACACTTGCGGTCAAAGAGATCCAAAGACAATAAGCATAGTACAGTAACAGAAATAAATAACTTGAACCACAGTGAACGACAACTCAGAATTACGAAAACGGGACGACTACTGACGACTAGTGAAGTGAACAGTGCAGTTTGTTAAATAAGGCAACAGAACATCATCGTAGTAACAGTGTACTAACGTAAGATTTATGAGACACCAGAGAACCGGTGTGGTGAATGGTGTAAAGTAAAAGTGAAGAAACCTACTATTTAGTAACTTACCTTGTCTGTGCTTTTAATGTAACTGTTTCCGTGAGAGAGAAGCAAAAAGCCTTCGAGAACGAGAATTTCATTCTCCATCAGAGACATTTTCCGCGGATATAATGGACCTGAGCTCTCAGTTACAGGAAAAAGATATGGGGAGAGATAGTAATCTTAATGTTGTGAAAATGAGCAGAGTTACTCACAGTAACACCTTGGACTCACTGAGCTCTTCCCCTAACTCACCGACAAAGTCCACAAGTTTTCTTGCACAACGAACCTACTGGACATTCACTTTCACAATGATAATCGTCCTCCTCAGCTCTGTGGCTGCAAACGATCCTGTGTATGTAATCATTTATTCACATCTTGTTCTAATTCATTGGTTTAAATAACTTCAAGTAATACGGGCTTTACTCTATTATATTTATGTTATTTAAAAAACGACGATTTAAATTTTATTGCAGGTATATTCGATCCGGTGCTTTTATGAGCTCTTATGGGCAATTAGTCACATCCAGTACACTCAGGTAAGTTTCTCAAGTTACCATTCTTTTGCACTTTACTTCAATTATTAATTTATATTATTGCAGGTGGGTCAAGGGGCAGACGAAAGATTCACTCAAATTAATCCAACCTGAACATGAGAAAGAATCTCGAGCTGTTTGTAGAGTCTGGTCTACAGGTAATCCTCAACCCCTTTTAACTCTTCAATAGTTTTTATTATCTTGATTTTATCTGTCGATCCCCACTAATAAAATCCTATCTTAATCAATGTTAGCAGCAAGATTTGCCTAATTAATTTTATAAAAATAGCAAATGTATTAATACTCCAAACGAAAAATCAAATTGATTTAGGTTCACTCACAATCAGCTAGAATGTATGTCTATTCTCCTATCACAATGTCCACTCTTCATGTCTAAAAAATGTTCAGTTTTTTTTTACAATTCAGCCAAGATAAATATTTTCTACATATTCGTACTTATAACGATTTACGGGGAAGCCACACACAAAGAGTATTTTTATAGCCTGAATCGTTTTTAAAAGGTAAACTGTAAAATCACGAGACATTGTAAAGCTGCATGAAGAAATAAAAAGCATTTGTCTGTTGGAATTTAAGAGTAATTGCACGCTACCGTGGTGCAGTGTGATCTCCGATGAGTTCGCTATCTACCAGACAAGATAAAGAATAAAGACTAGACTATTGAATTGAATGGTGGCGAATGTGCGTCGACTGAACCAAAGCGGATTAATTTAATCCCCACAGAATGTTTTCTCTACGCAATCTATTCTCCACTTCCACCATAAGACATTATTTTGTTTGTTTAAAGGCTTAAGAGGAGTGGGTCTAATCTCGCCCAATCTAGATGTGTGCAACATCAGTACATTAGAAGGAGCTGAAGGTTCCGAGAAATATCAGACAATCTCAGCAAATGCAGCTCGTCTGACATGGTCTGTGTGGACGCGACCGAATTCCCCTCCAACGGGCTCCGTTGCAATATCTGTCAAGCCGCAAAAATTTGTCGCCGCCAATCTCAACAAAACCATGATCGGCTATTTGGACCCGACAGTAAATCTTGGCTCTGCAGTGTTCCCTAACAATCCCGAGCCGGCAACCACATGTTTAGTGTTGACAGAGATCGAACCCTTCCGCTATGAACTCAGTGACGTTCAATTGAAAGTACAAAAATTTACCATTATCATTCACATAAAATGTTTTCCTTCATTGACGCGGCCTAATTGTACCTATGTTTTCAATTGAAGAGAAATAAAGGATTCATCGAGGAGGAAATAGTTTTGGCCTATGGACGATTGAAGTATGAAATCCCAGACTCTGATTATGACCTAGCACCCAGCCAGAACGAGGAATCAGAGGAGACCAACGATGTGAAGGGCTCTGAAGAGAGACAAAGGAAAGAGGAAGCCAAAGGGAGAATCGAAAGTATTTTGTCATACGAGACGAACCACTATGAATACTGGGGTCAGGGATATCTTATGGCTAAGGGTCTCCACACATCCATCAATCTACCCGATGGTGCCTCCAAAGTGATCGAATGGGGCATACCGCTCACAATGGCCGGTAAGTTTCTTCCTATTTCTCGGGCATTGTATTACGTACTTAACAACTTATATGCTTCATCTGTTCTACGATCTTTTGTTTATATATTACAGTTTTTGTATACCTTTCCCCCATGTAAACAGACTAGTCGTGTGTCCTGTGCTCAGGAAGACCTTATAAACGTTTGTAGCTGCATTTCATACAATATTAAGAGCCGTAGAGGCATCCCCTAAGCAATTCACTATTGTACAACACAATTTGACAAAACTGGCATCTCATGCACTGCATTAGCAGCACGCGCTGCTCAACTTTCAACTCCAGGCTTTGCATTACCACACCAGAAGAGAGACTCTCTCACACACACACAGAGTGGAGTAGACAATTTGGCTACGTATACTACATACATGCTTTTCCAACTTCTACTGGTAAAGTTTATGTACATGATTCTGTTACTCCCCCACACTCTAAAATCCCATCCATAAACGACACGCAATGCATTAGCTGAGCATTTCTCATTGTGAAAATGCAAGTATAGGTATTGAGCACCCCACATAACTTGTCCTGTATGTGGTTACATTAATAGAGTACGAGTATGTGTGTATGTAGCAGTAATTGTTCAGTATACATTCCTATGTGATTTTACTAAACACAAAGAAAAATAAGTCTGTTGACGAAACATATACATCATCTAGCTCTCTGTTATTCTCATTTTAAAGAGAGAGAGAAATGTTGGATTTCAAATGCAAAGGGCGACCGAACGTTGCACGAGCCGTGTGTTATAATGACCCTTATCTCTCCGTATTACACAATCAAGTACAGAACGCAACGGGTTCGGTCGCTCGCAGAAGTATGTAATTAAGATGGGAAAATATATATTGCTGATTCATGAAAACAACCGAACATTAAAAGGCCATTTGCGATATTGACTTGTAGAGACGACACGTCAACTCCCTCGCCGTACTTCATCACCCAACAAACACAACTCTCTCTGTACACACTTTGTGTATGTGTATGAGCGTAGTAAATGTTTCCTTTGTAATTAATTTGAGTCGACTATCGCCTGTATTCATCTTTAATTCTCTTTGCTCATTTACTTTTGAATCAACTATCCCAAAGCTTGATTCAATTGCATTTTCTAATGTACTCGTTCCCATTGTTGTACCAACTATAGAAGTTCCATTAACCTATACATTCAGTTGATTAAATCAAAATTGGGAACTTAATGTGAAAAACAAGGGACCCATTAGTATGTTTGTAGTATTGTAGTATTGAATAGTAAATGTAATCGAAAGCTTAATTGTAAATCCTGTTTGTGCCTCTTTGCTTCCTTTTTAGCACTAAATTACTGGCTTAGTCAGAAACTATTTCATTCAGGAATCAAAGGAAATTGGCTTTAATTAAATTTGACTGCAGATATGGGAGGTAGGTTATTTCCCAATACAATTTGTAATGCCACAGCAAAGCAAACACTAATTATAGGAAATGTTGTGACTATGTACAGTCTGACAAAAGAAGTCTCGACCGTCATTTGTATTGACCCATAAGGGATATAAAGACGGGGTACTGTATTCCTGCAACTATGTTTAGATTCTGTTGGGGGCATTACGTGTGCATAACTAGTTCACACGTAAGTACTGCACGTATTTATTTGAAAGGCGCAATATGTGCCACTTAATTAATTATTGCTAATACTCAGAGGCAATATGGCGTACAATTTTGATATTATAATCAAGGCCAAAACTGTTACCATGCATTGTGTATTGTATTGTAGGGTTATGTCTAGATGATGTATATAGTCAGGGGCATTACATTGCATACTCTGTGTACAAGGAACCAAAGGATTAGTCTTGCAATCTATAGTGCCAAGTTTTACACGGTGGAATTACTTAAGCATGGAAATTCACGCCACATTAAGTAAAAGTGAAAACTCCAACTTTTACAGTAAAACTAAGAAAAAGTACTGTAGGTAGCTGGTGATTTAAATGATATTTCACTAAGAAGTACACAGTTTGAATAAAGAACTGGAGAAAGTTTCCCTATAATCTTGTTGTTACAACTTTCGATTGCGCCCTACTTCAACATTGTTTAGCAAAGTTAGTCTTGAAATGTAGGCCGGGATAATGTGTAATATTCCGAAATACTTACATACCTATTGTGTATGATTGTACATTCGTGAAAGGAAGCTCGCACCGACATCATCACAGTACACCATTGCGAGATAACGAATATAGTCGACCTAATTTGACTTTTAGCCAGCTACCACTACTACCGCAACATTTACTTTCTATTCCTTCCGTAGAATGCCATCCTATCAACTGGCTGTTTTTTTTACAGAGATATACATTGTACCCTCGTTGCCCTATATTTGTGTAAATTTCACCAAGACTTTATATTCTTCTTCCTTTAGTTCAAAGTTCAAACTCGTTGCACAGGAAGGGATTTTTTTTGTATAGAGACAGTCTGTAAGACTGAATGCATTATTATTGGACGCACATACAGATACGTATACAGATAGTAGAATGTTGGTAGAAAGAGGGAAAAGTTTGCAAGGGTGGGGATAGGACATGGTTTAGACAAGGACAAAACTTTCACTGTGAGAGTACTCGTGCAATAGAATTGAACAGAATTCAATACAAAGGTAAGGATATATATGTATGGGCCACATCACATCACAGCCACATCTCTTTTCGTGTACGGTTCCGGAAAACAGACTGAACTGTGCATTGGTGGGTGTCGGGGAATATGTCTGTCCCGACTATAAGTGTATAGGTAGTAGGATACCATTCAGTGGCAGATCGCGAGGCAGATAGCAGTAATAAGGTTATGTAACGTTTGCCAAAAGTAATCCCAACTCACAAAAGTAAGTGAGTGCGGAAAAGTAAGTGAATAGCAGTGCACGTGCAATTCCCAACAAAGATTCGTTCCTGGAGACTTTCCCCACTGCACATACAGCCAGTCTCAAATGTATACGTGTACATTGAAGGGCCAAAGTGAGAGATGGGTTGGTGGCGACTTTAGAATCCGGAAAATGAAATGAATGGGTCACTCAATGTGGTCTGCCTTCGGTCTCAGTTCGATCGACTCTTCTACTATGTATGTACTAGTAAGTAGTATGCTGCCTCTGCTATCTCTCACGTTTATCTTTTATGATAGCATCAGTTCTGTCCCGGTCTTGTTCTCCGTTTTTGCTTTGTCCTTTTATGCTTTCACTTACTTACTTTTCGACGATATTCTCTTTTCTCTGTCTCCTCTTTAACTATATGGTTTGTTTGGCGTCTGTTCTCTGCCCCGGCCCATGCATTGTCCTGGCGCACATTGTGTAATGGTTGTATTTGTGCCGCATTGTCATAAAGCAGCGTACGTAATGGGATGCAAGAGTATAACAGCTTAGTTTGCGTTGCTCCACCGTAAATACAGATTCTACATAAGTACTATGAGGCTGGACTGTATTGTGCCAATACAGTGTGTGTGCCACCAACCACTAACAGTATACATACAAAGGTACAGCCAAACAGTCTGCCAGCAATACAATAGTACTACTACATACTTAGATACTGGGAAATATATAAATAGGTGGTGCTTTGATCCTGTCGCTTTTTGGAATCGTACGTGTGCAGCATTGCATGC
>JABASC010000692.1:0-33599 GCA_019776185.1 Plutomurus gul | reverse complement strand
GGCTTGGCTTTGGCTTCGCTCAGCTTTTCTCATTTCTCACATTACTGCAATTTGCATTATAAAATAATTAATCGGGCAAAGTGGTGAAGAGGGATTCTATTTTTATACATCCCTGCTACTACTTATTGAATCAGCAAGTCTTCTTAATTACTGACAGAGATTCCAAGGCGCACTAAATGCCACTAAATAGTTAAATTCGACAAATTATTTCGAGTTATTTAAACTTAATTGTAATTTAAAATTTAGAGATTCTTGTAAGTAATTGAAATAAATTTCAAAAATCGATTTAAAGTAACCCTATTTATTTTCCAGAATTTAGGTTGTATTTTTCAAATTCACCATTTCTACTATCTAATGTCCTTGAGCCTTACACTCTAGGACTGCTTGGCTTAAGTTTTTACTGTGACCGTAAGCGTCAGTCAGCCAACGCTCACTTCTTCGTTCCTATTTCGCTTTCTTGTCATTAGTTCTACTTTTTGAGAGTGCCATTGCGAAGATATACTTATGTAAATGTATGCTATCTTTAATGCCGTGCTCCCTTTGCTGCTACAAGTCACGTCAAATCACATTATGACGATCGTGTCTCACGTAGTATTATATTACCACAGACGAGACTGGAAACGATGAGGCAACAAGCGTCAAGCAATCGAAATGAACTTTTGTGTCTTCAATACCAGTGTAGTGTAATACAGTAAGTTGCATTTTCCTTCAAAGTCTACTACTACTAATGCTAACTAATGCTAAACCAAAAGGGACAACAGAGAAAGGGAATCCTTGATTGACACTGACTTGAAAAATTGTGTATATAAAGTCGTGGATTGTATTTTGCATTTTATATCCTATCCTCGTGCTCATTGTACTCGTATCTTTAGTATCGTATTCCTCTCTGTAATCTCAAACTTGTACTGTATGTACTCTATTAACTCTAGTGAGCCGTGCAGCACGGCCAATAATATAATTACTCTGAGGTTACGGGTATGTGTGTTCAATATGCAGGTATGTACATTTTGCACGGTAACCTTCAATCCATGATTGATTATTTATTCCATCATGTGCACAATTCCATTGAGTGATTTATTTGATTGCACAAATGTCTCGCACAGATGTCCTTTTGCAAACGTCCTCTTAACATTTAAACAACTATTTACTGGTAGTCAATCATACAGAGTTCGCGCATTCGATTCGCTCTAATCGTTTCTCGACTACCAAATGATTGCAATTAACTGTTTATTAATATGTACTACCTCGATGCAGATAATCAAATCAATAATTATACATAATAATAGGTTCACTGAAATACCGCAAGTCGTCGGGATCCGCTATGCTGTTATGTGTTAGGTATGTGTATGTAGTGAGTGCATGAAATTGCGGGGTAGGTACATAAAACAATTCATTCTTTTTGAATCGTTTATTCAAGTTTTAATGTGACGTGAAGTCATTGTCTGCGTTGTCTGATTTGCCCCGTTGTTGTATGATAAGACAGAGCTGTAAATACAAAAAGTTTACACGCTTTGTATGAATTGCAATATCAATTGGAAGAATTATTAAAAGGACACGGGCCGATATCAGACACATTATCAATATTACTATTTATTAAATGGTTCAAGCCGAACAGTGTACTGTTGCATGGAATTCATTCACAGCTGGACTGACAACTGGACTTGTGAGTACTCCTATAATGCTTAATTGATTACGAATCCGTGCAGCCAAAAAGCTAACTGGACCGTGAATCCTATTTACTTGTAATTTTGTTGCTCTATTAATCATGGAACTGTTTTGGAGGTTGTACATACAGTAGTAGTTGTAGTTTCTTTACTTCCTACCCGAGCGGGTGTACCTGATAGAATAGGAGGACAGCGGAATGCGCAGCTACAATAAACCGGAACATGCATGTGCGGAATTCTTTATATCTCATTCATTAGCAATAGTACTTTGTTTTACTTTTACTGCACGGTTAGAATTGAAGGCTGCATTATTGCATACATCATTGTCTCGGTGGGAGGTCGATTGAGTTCCTTAAGTGCACTTAAAAAGCTACCTCCTCCTAAAAGTGCTGGCCTAATTTTGTAACGACTGCATTCTGAATTGTACTTGTACTATGCACTGAATAATAAAGAAACTGATATCAGGTATTATGTATAATGCATTGTATGCTGTAAACCTTGCAATTTTAACTTTTACATTCTGAAGACTGTCTGGGGAGCGGGTGGTCGTCTAATATAATGGACTTTTGATATTGCACGTAACGCTTTAGAGAAAAGTTGAAATTTTCTTGAATGTGGCATTTAAAATGTAAATCGCATTGTTTTCTCAAACGAAATGAAAAGTGTTGATGCAACATGAACTTTAAGATCGCACGCAAGCAAAATAATTAATAATTACAATCTATTAATTTCAATGACCGTAAACTTTATGCTGGCCGTTAGAAATGCGATGTAGCTACAGAAGTTAAAGATAGGAGCCTTTACTGTAATCGGTCATAATCCACTATCGGAGCTTAACGGAAATAGGGCAATTAATTGAAGCAGAGTATAGAACTGTGTACGTAATTAATCAAGCTGATATGGAAAATATCTTTTCTTCTGATATGCATTGGCATTTTTATTCAGCAGTCAGTAGTAGGCAGACTAGCTGGTGATTTTTGTCAGCTGCGGCCATAACAACATCCACGTTGACATGACGTACCACAGACCACTCAAATTCCATTCACCTTATTACAATTAGTTAAATAGTATCCATCGCAGCAGAAGCGTGCGTAACTAGAAATTCGACTGTCAATTGATGTGTCCAATTAAAATTGATTGAAATGCACCAGCTACTACTAACAAGCACGTGTGGTTAATGTGAGAATCTGATGGTCTGAAGTGTTCACAGTTCACACAGTCTGAGCCTACCACACGAAATATTCGAAATAGAACGCTGTTGTTGTATAGCACTGTGCTGTTACGAAATGGTACCTCGCTCAGCCGCCACCATCGAAATCCTATAAATATAACTTAAATTGTAGTAACTGTCTTTATATGGGCAATATTAATAATAATTTATATATATCTGCATTGTGGTACACATCTGTAAATGACTGTTCAGCATTAATTAAATGTACTAGAAGGCAGAATTGAATGATGGTGGAAGCTTAAGTGTGCACAAACAGGACACGGACCTTCTGTTTCATTCTCTCAACATATCAGGATGCAGTTACTTTACACATCACTAATTCCTAATGAGATGCAAAATGTAAATTACAATTTCGTATTCTTGCTGCTACATAGTTACTGTTATTACCAGCAGTTGTCTGCTGCCACTCCACTATTTTGTGCAGCCAGTGGACTTCTTGGCCCAGTTGCAGCGTTTCGTTTTTCGTGTGCACAGAATGTGAATAAGTGTTTGTTAAGTGAAGCAACCAATTAGTTCAATTCGATTTACTTCAATTCGTGATCATGTCATCAACCATTCTATTCTACTTGTGCCTTTTCCTTCAACTCCATTCACTCTCTACATAAGTAAGTAAATCGCTCAAATATGAATTCGTTGTAAGTAAATGCATTCTGCTCCGTGAAAATCTAAATACAGCTACGCAGACAGAAAGGAACCATCCTCCTCCAGTATTATTTACTTACTCTCGTAAAGTTTTGTGGTAGTGCTCTGTGGCTTATGCGTATTGTTATCTTTCTTTTTTAAGATTTTATCTCCTCAATTCGATTCTAGGTCGAATAACCATGGTAGTACTACCTTGTGGATGTGTTTCCATTCCATCGATCTATTCACGAAAAAACTCTGTGCACACTGCAGTGTATTTATACATAATGATGTTCTGCTAGAATAAATTGACTTGCTTCCTGAAGCTATACTACTGATAGCATTTCGTTTGGCGTGACTTGACTTTGACTTATGGCTTCCTTTTCTTTAAGACTGAAATTCGTGTGAATTGTACTCATTTTGATTTGTTTGAGGTGCATTGGTTTGTAAAGAAGAATCATGTAAGCAAATCCAAGAAATATCTGTTTATATTTACTGGTGGCGAAGCCAGATTCGCATTCTACTTGCAGCAGTGCTAAATAAAGGTGTGCGTACCCACAAAAAGTACAGCAAAAACATAAGGAAATGAGAAATGGCCACATAAAATGAAAATCTCATCGTATATCGATGCAGGTATAACTAATAGCCCTTAAGTATCTCATAAAGTACTTGCAAAACACACGGTAAGTGTATGTGTTGATATTTTGTGGCGTGGCGTGGCTGGTGGTGGTTGCTGGTCTGTTTATTGTATGAATTGGCGGTGGTGGGCTTTAAGAAAGGCTCACATCACAACAGTCCACACACAGAGTCATGTCAAGTCAACAAGATAGAAATAGATTGACGTTGGCATGCATGTGTGCATCTATTAAATCGATCGTAATTATTCTGGTCCGTGTCTATTCACATCCGTCTCTCACATAATTACAATTTTCCTATACACTTTACGCTAGTAGCCTCAACTTTCTATCTTCGCCAATCTGGGTGCTCCACTATATACGTGCTTTATCTCAATAACTGCCCGCAACCATTGCGCCGTACTTTTCGATAGTACTTAATAATATTTAAGACTTGCTCACGAAGATTTTGTTGTTATTAAATGTACTGTTTGTATTAGTATTACAGCATTTGCTTGTGTAGGTATTTTATTGAGGTTGGTAAAAGGCGAGAATGTCTGTTGCGTTGTAATAACGTCGGCAGATATTAACAGATTCAGATTGTACTTTATTGGCTTTGATTATGCGTCTCTAATTTAATCAAGTATCCATTAAATTGATTGCAGAAACAAATCATGTTAAATGTATATTAGAAGGCGGCCGAAGCTAGGAGCAACCTTTGCAGGGACCCCTTTCAGTTGCTTTGCAAATTCCTTTGTGAAACTTTGGACTTCCTGGCTGATTTAAAATGCAAATTACTTTTGAAATTGCGGATATTCCGAGCTTAGTGTCTTCTTGGTGGAATTTGTGCACTGACGGGTCTCTGTGCGAACAATAAATAAGACAGACTACTAAACTAACACCCTGCTTCTAAGCGAGGGGGACAAAATAAATGAAATCTTTGAGACTTAAGAAATAAAATCTTTTCTGTGTTGACCTGTAGATATGGAGATTGTAGTCTAGGCTCTCCGCTTCACAATCAGATTATTTGTTCGAAAGGTTTAAGCTCAGAATGAATGTGAATTGTAAGTTAAAACAAACAAATGAATAGTTTTCTCATGTTTGAAAGTATTCAAGTGACTACAAGGATTACGAATTGTTATTCAGTGTGTAGACTATGGTTTCCACATAGGAATTGAATTCTACGTAGGTATAGTCTTCAATTTGAACATTAAATGCGTTTGTAGTGTTACAACCAAGTTTGTGTGATATGGAAAGACATTCGTATGTTTGTAGCTACATTGATATCTGAATTAAGAGATTTAGTGTTGCTTTGGGAGTGTAGGTACGGATATGTATTAGTGGCAGAAAAATGATTGTGCTAGGTGCCTGACTATCTCACATTTGCAGTTCGTAAAAGTGTAGTGTTTATCAGAAAATCAGTATTAGATTTAGCCATATGCGTAGATTAGGAAAAGCCGCCTTGCTGATAGCCTATTAGTATGCTAACTGAAACAAAGTCGAGTCAAGAACCTGACTGAGATTCCATTAAAATCACTTGACGCTGAGGCCAGTATCTACTTAAAATAGAATTATTTTCAACTATAGTTTGAGTGTAAAAAGCAATGGGAATACTTGAAGAAGTAATTAGATTTCACTGTATTCACTAATACACTAATGTAGTTTCGACCTGAATTTCTGTGTCAAAAGTGGAAGCGAAATATCTTCTCTCATAGTGTTACCACTACTTGAAATTAGAATTGTGCAAGTGAACATAGGTTCATTAATTAATTTAGTTGCGAAATTCTTGATAATACATGTGCGAAATCAGATCGCAACATTTTCGACGCAAACTGTGTAGGAATTAATTTCTGTGTACTAGTACAACATTTGTTTGCTATGTAAATACGGTAGTTGGGGAGAGGCAAGCAAAGTAGTAAGTACTTATTGAAAGACAGTAAGAAATTCCAAAGTAAAATAAGCCTCTTATGTAGAGAAAAATGGCTGACCTACTAAGTAATGCATGGTATTATGTATGTATGTGATGTTCTCCCACGGATTCCGCAAAAGTAGACTATGTTCTTGAGATAAAATAGCAAAGAAGCATCGTGTATCCTACTAAGTAATGCATGGTATTATGTATGTATGTGATGTTCTCCCACGGATTCCGCAAAAGTAGACTATGTTCTTGAGATAAAATAGCAAAGAGGCATCGTGTAGTCATAAATTAAGAACAGTTCAATACTACAAATACTTCTTATGCATTAGGCTGCGGTTGTAGGATGTTCTCGTCCATGGTGTGCCATTCGATTCAGATTCCCACTCTCCTTTATGCACAGTACAAAAAGCATCGGCGCTCGAATAAATTAGCCGGCTGGCCCGAAGCTTTTAGTTTGCATTGAAATCATTCTCTTTGCTTTGCTCTTCTCTCTTGCATCGGAATGCAACGAAACTTTTACCTGAAAGAATAAATTCAGCTTTTTTGCATTCAAAGCCTTTCAGTGAATTCGGTGGCCCCGCGTAAAAGTAGGGGAAGATGGAAGATTTATAGTGTGTATAATGCAATGCAAACCCACTCCAGGAAATCCATATCAATCTTATCTAATCTGTAGTCTTCTTATCTCTCAACCAAACAACTCATTGTTATACATTATGTCATATATAGTCATCGTGTGCTCTACAGTGTTTGCACTGCAGTAATCTAGAAATTTATGCTTATATACTTCCTCATCCCACTGAAACTATTTGATTTTGCGTGCTCAATGCTATACGTGTGCAAACAGTAGATGTGTGGCTAGCCCTATTATACATATATAAGTACACATTAAATATTTATACACAAAAATGTTCAAGCCAGACTACTGAATTTGATATTGAGCGATTTTTCTAGCATCCATCTCCTTAGTTTCAATTTTATAACGCATGCACATAGATTTTTAAATCTAAAAATACCTACAGGCCTGTTGGCATGAGGGCAAACTCACAAGTCTCACATACTTGTAGCTTTATGATTGATGGTATTGTATGTAAGTTGGATGCATTTTCACAACTATCATAACACTAAAATCCTATTTTTGAAAGAGATAAAGTGCTAATTGTGATGTGAACCGGTTCAAGGCTATATGTTTGCGAGTACTATATACTATATGCATTAGTGTAAGCACCAACAGTAAGCCTGCCGCTTTGGCTAATTGCTTATGGACTTTTGCTGGCAGATTGTTAAGCCAAGCATACTTATGGTCTTACCATTGTCCATCTTTACGTAACAGTAATTTATGCCTATTACGTAGGCACTTATTTTTAGAGTACTTTAATAAGTAATCGAAATTCTAATTCTACTCACATCCTCTCTGATGCGAAATTATGTGGATACTATTGAGTTCTGAGAACTAATCGGTATTGCATCAACAGCCACTGCTTACTGTACATATAACATTTAATGACAGCATCCCCAGTGTAAGTATATGAAGATGCAGTAAGGATTATTTGCAATTTGCATTTTTCGCTGTAGTTATTGCGCCTTTAGACTTGGACGTACAAAGACTGAGATGGGTTTGGATGGTTTTGATGGTGCTTCACTCTGCACGGCTTCCCAGATAGAACATTGAGGATAGAGCTGTTAAGATGCAAAGATGAAGTTCCCGACGTATTGCATTACACGAGAACAGAGTTATGTAAAAGTAAAGTGGCGATTTGGAATGCACATGGCATAAAACAATTTAATGTCCTGACTAAATTGCAAATGATTATTTCGGGCATAAACTGGTTTCCTTATATTTTCTTCTATAGTAGAATAGTCATCATTATTTAGGTATTCATAACTATGGTGCCTTGAGCGTACTGCATGTAAATATTCTACATGTACAGTAAACAACTATTGTTTAATATTTCAACATGACTTAATTTAATTGTCACACACTGCGCATGGAGTCTGGCTATTTGCACTCATATACGTGTATATTCACCTACCTGTTAAGTGAATTCATCAAGTCAATGGCAAAGAGCAGTAGTAAACATGGTTACGAAAAAAATCTAATTTTCATTTCAATTTCGCAATGATAAATTCCAATGAGTATGTATGTATATATAAATTAAAGATGCATCATCTTTCAAGGCTGTCCTCCTATCGTACTCACAACTAAATATTACTTACTTTCAAACACAGCACGTAGCCTTTGAAGAAGACGAACGAAGCTACGTGATAAGGTGCATTTGTACTCTCAGATCGATCTCTTTGATGATATCTGTTCTTTCATGTTATTTATAATGGAATGCTGACAGCAATAAAACATTAGCTATCAACTGTGTGTGTAAAGCATTCAAACTGTGTCAGCAATCGACAATGAATGCCAGCGATAAAGTTT
The DNA here is from genome assembly GCA_019776185.1 of Plutomurus gul. NCBI lineage: Eukaryota > Metazoa > Arthropoda > Collembola > Entomobryomorpha > Tomoceridae > Plutomurus > Plutomurus gul. Next base: position 25,126 of record JABASC010000692.1, on the reverse strand, counting down.
TCTGGATACTGTGCAAGATGGTAGTTGTAGTCTTTGACCACGAGAGACCTTCCATATACGTACGTATACAGTCATCATCATTACACATGATCGAACAGTAAAAATACACTGTACTGTAAACGGTCTTGTTGTAGTGTTGCGGCAAGTGTATAACTGAATGCTACTTAATAGTACATGTATTTATCATTCATACATAAATGCACCCATAATACACAGTTGATTGCGTATTATGAAGTGTTATTCTGTAATAACATAATGGATCCAAGAATACTTTGTTGCAAACAGCATACTGCAAATAATGCGAAATTGAATTGAAGAAGGTACATAAGCGAATTGACGACAAGTATTTATTTATAGAAACTTGACGGTTTTATTATTGCTACTCTCAAAACATCTTTCTATTGAGTTTTTTGTAGTGTGAAGTGTATCCAACTGGATAAACGTAAGCAACTCTTTTATTATATATATTATTGTTGCTTCTAAGAAAGAAATTGATGCTTTTTGCAATAAAGCACCCGGATCGTTACTCAGAAGCTTTGTAAATATGTAATGCTTGTGAATATAATGGTTATATAAGTTTTCTTCTCAACGCTCACTCACTCACTTCATTCTGTTGCAGTCTCGTGTGAATACACAATGCATCGTGCACCACAGTGGTGCGTGCATTTTAAAGCGTGTGGTTGAATTACCCTATTGAATCGAATTGAATGCGTGGAATACGAAGTAACTATAAAATTCCAACTGAGCACACCTATGCATCACCTACATTTGCTACTTTACTTATCTCTCCAAATACTGGTGGTGGTGTGGTGGCGCGTACACGAACGAAGAATGGTGTGTAGAGCTTTACCTTCCTTGTGGGAAATGGATTGATCCCGTTAGCTTGTATATAGTAGTGGTAGTAATTGAATCACTGCTGCGTTCATTCTCTATCGTCTGATGTGTACTACGAACGGTACACACCGTGTGTGAACGATATATATTAGAGTAAACCTGCTTTTTATCTCTAATCAAATCAGCGAGCAATTTTTCATGCAACTATATCTTCTACTACTTACTATGTGCATTGCCTTTAATATATTATGCAGTGTTACATGTAATTAGTCTCAGGAATTCAGACTTGAGCAAGTCTACGCTATGAGTTCATGCTGTGGCTGCCCGACGGTAGGTGCACGTTATTACTTCATTGTTTGTGTTTAATGTGATTTACACTAGTTTAATTCGCTAATGAACAGAACAAACGTAGGAGACAGGACAGAAAAGACGGCAAAGAGCGGAAAGTCGTGAATTATAAAGGTAGTTTACGTGTAATTGTGTTCCTGAATAGGAGCACGGTAAGGTCGATAAACCGGAAAGGAGATAATTAAAAAAGTGGCAAACAGCTTAAAAGTCGAATTTTTAATCTCGTGTCATAAATAAACACCAACTTCAAATAGTCTGCTATACAGAAAAGTAACTATATCGATGCGTTGTGAGATAAGACATGGTGCCTAAACAGAGACGTGGTAATTGCACGAGTTAATTCTTGTTTACTTACATTTTTCATGTTGGGGGAGACAATTTTTGCACTGCGCTGCCTGCACGGGTAATTTCGCAAGTGGTACATCACGTACTACTACCACAATATTAAACAACGATTATGTAACGATATGTGTTGGAATCGTAAAGATCTTCTCTAGTTGATTGTGTCTCATGCTGTGTGCCAAGAATTCGCAGAATCGCTCCTTCCTTCGATTTCGTCCAACAGCAAGTCATAAGCACTGTATAAAGTATCTTGCATCATCATTCTCTCACAATACTCTGCTCCAGCCAACTTGTAAACATAAATGTCCGTGGCTCCACATTATGACAGCACACGAAAGGAATCTGACTCGTTAACGTCTCAGATGGGCAAATAATGCAAAAGCACAGAACACAACAAGCCACAAGCCAAGTCAATAACTTAGAGATCATGACTTATTAGTGTTAGATTAGTATAGAAGTGAAGTGTTGCCGCACCCATGTGGATAGTTTCTGCTTAATATTTTCTCTGTTCTCCTCACAGAGCTAATCATCCATATATAAGAATGCATGTATACGACTGCTGTAATATTTATTAGTATACACGTTACAGTCAACTTATTTTGTGCCAAAGAGTCAGAGAGTTGATCTCACACCTCTAGAAGCAGTCACCTTCAATCCAAGTCAGTTCACTAGAGTTAGTAACATATCTGTTGTTGATTTGATTTGAATCCTCATTGTATATAGCCAAAGGCTAGGCTTGACTTAATGACCTTGCATGATCAGACAGCCACACTGCTGCATTCTACCACTCTAATCCCCTGTCCGTGCATAATCCTTCGTTATGTAATGGATGATGAGGTATGACTCAATGCTAGCAACCCAACAACAACAAGATCTGCTGCTGACACGGCACTGACAACCGTATGCACAGGTAATCCCTGTGTGCCAAAAGAAAAATAGGCAGAAAACTTATCATCGTGCTCTTATTTACATTTCGTAGAGGTTACGTTGTTTAATATTATTTATGTAAGTCCTGAAGTATGCATCGTTGCATGTTGCATTCGTTCACTCGCAATTAATTCGTACTGACAATACACATTCACAAATCCTAAATTAAGTGACGCAACTAAATGTGAAGAGACATTGCATTGTATGCAAAATTTCGTTCTCGGCTCTGTAGTAAAATATTGACTGTTTTTTTTGCGACTGGCATTCTGAACAAGAAGATTCTTATCCCTAGATCTCATTTGCACAAGTTGCACACAATGAAGCTGCGAAAAGTTTTTGGCTAGTTTTGTTGTGTAGCAACGCTTTTGCTATGAAGGAGCCTACAGAGAGACATGACATGGGCAAACTTCAATAACGAATGAATGCCGTGTACCGTACCTTTAATACATAGCAAAGTGCTTCATCGGTATATGTATGTAGAGATCCGTATCTGTGAGATGTGTTCCAAAGGCTACATGGATGTGCACTCTATGTACACATTCATCACTGGCAAAGTAAGTATTAGTCACATCGTCAGGATATTGATTAACGATCTATTTGTAGATAGCATTTTAGTAATATGTATACGGCAAGAGCAATAACTGTATATAATACACTACACTGACCCTGATAGTATAAATCTAGTAGGGAAATTCTTGTGGTGGTGAGATACGTTCGAACACGATGATTTTGTTACATCCACACGGCCTATGAAAAATAAACAATAAAATAAAAGCAAAAGTCTGAAAAGGAAACTATCAACACGATCTCCTGCATGTATGGGTACTTTACTATGTTTAAAACAAATGTCAGAGAGCTTGAGCTCCCAACAGCAACATGAAAAATTGCCTTTGTGTTTATGCATGAACAAAATATTGCGTTGGTGCGCTTATAGATGAAGTAAGTAATCGGAGAGATTGCTTACCCAGCAATTGAGTCATATCCGTTATAATAATTTCATTGCTGGTTACGTATCGTTCAATCGTTACGTTTGTGATGCCAAGAGAAAAAATTCTTGGAATACGATAATAAACAATTTAACGATTTCCTTCAGGGGGATATATTTCATGTAATCCTAATTCTCCGTAGACAGAATTTAATGGCACAGACTGGGGAATCATTTCATTACATATACTTTATTGCTTCATTGACATTGTGCCCGACCTCAAAAGACACTTTGCTGCAGAGTGTACTTATATTTATGTCTGCAACTACTTTATTAGTTGTATTATTGGTATTGTTTACGGGGATACATTTCTCAATATCCAACCAGGCTGTATTATTATTTATGTATATTGTATGAAACTCGAAACTTTTAAAAATAGTATCAATAAAAGAGGAAATCAAATGGAAGGGCGATCCGTTCTTTTATTTGTATCGTTCTGAAACGATTTTGTCTTTCTACAATCAAACAGCATGTGCCACCCCCACAGTGATTAGTACTCGTACATACACGACGCAGACACACTTTCGATTTCAGACGCTTTGAACTATGACAGCCAAGTTACAAGATACTAATGATACGTAAACTAACTGGTAGTCTCTTATACACATTTGGAACTTCCTTGCATCATATTTTCAAATTGAATTTAAACGGTAGTATCAAGGCTATTTCCTATTCACCGATTTAATTGCCAATTATAATCGTGAGTGAACTTGGCATTGATAAGTTGTAAGAAATCATTTTATTGACAAGAAAGAGTAACACCCAACGAATCCTCATGTGTGAATGGAGAGTGAGTTTAGAAAAAAACGTAATGGGATATAAATGAAATGACAGACCAGCAGAAACCAGAGTATAACAATAACCAACTTTCCTCGCCGACAATAATTGTATCTCTCTTTTATAAAAGGTTCAGCACAATAAGATCATAAGAACAAGTTGCATCTCAAGATGGTACGAAAGCTGGAAGCAATTCTCTCCTCGTCTCGTCTGGTTTCTATCACTTACTTGTAGCACATCAATGTCACAGCGAGCTGACGAAAATGTACCTAGTTTATCGCAGAGCTTCTCTGTTCTCTTACGTTTTTTTATACAATACGTAATACTACCACACCACTACTGCGTACACATTCTACACATTTTAGCCAATTTTAGCCAAAGCATCCTTGTTGCTGTATGTAGTGGTAGCAAGCAGGCAGCACGCAGAAAATGTAGCCTGTGACTACTTACTACTATTCCAGCTCGACAAAGCGAGCAATCTCTAATCTGAGCTGAACCAAAGTATTCATCTATCTAAGCGAATCTGAGACTTTCCTCTCTTGAGTGAGCTGGGGAGTCTTTATGGCACAAGTCAAAGCCCTACTCTGCTGGTGCTACTATACACTCGGAGTACTCACTACTTGTATACTATGACTATAAAAGGCGTAGGTGTCAACGGAACCCTATCAGCACGAATAAAGTTGAAGAACGAATGAGATTTTTACAGCCGATGCGAAAGTTACATTATCCAAACTACTGCTATTACTACAGTGATATCCTAGGAACCAGAGAGTAACAAAAGAAGAGTAGTAGCCAGGGTATAACCATGCCTTCCTCTGCATTATAACACTTACCCATATATAAATATAATGTGCCTATATATAGTACAATGTATAGAAAAACACGAAAGTTTCAATGAAAGGAAATAGTGTTCTCCCAGTACTACATATATGTATGTACTTTTGGATACATCGATGAATAAATATACAAGAAAGGCAACTCGGGTGTTTCGAAAATGAGTTTGCTGAGCCCTGTGCTTCGTACTTTGACTGACTTTGCTTTTGTTGTTCTCATCACAAGTAGATCTAGTCCTCTGTCTGCAAGTACAGCAATTTTAACTCGCAAGAATTGAATTCCCACAACAAAATTGCAACCTTTGAGAGTCAGAGAGAGGATATCAAATAATCTATCACTCTATAGTTGACTGACTTTTTTCCCTCGCACAGCTGGTATGTCATCTCGATTGATTTCCTTGAGATAGGAATTGTTTTAATGCATTCCTTAGCATCTTATAGGCTACAATTTAAATTCCAATTTCAGTTTTTTAAGCCTATCCTTTGATGGGCTATTCATTCACATTTTCTCCAAGAAGTCGTCGCTCACAATGAACTATATGTGAACAAAAGTCGCCTTCTGGGGGTACTATACATATAGTTTAAATACTGAGTAAATAATATAATAATGTTAAGTGTCGGGTGAGTGAACGTTTATGTGGCAGAGGAAAATTCCATACTTACCTAGTCCCATTTTATATTACACGCACATTATTGGCATGTAAGAGAGGAGGGGAACTGAATGGGTCATGAGGTTTGAAGGACTATCATCTTTTAAAGTGACTATCTGGTTATAAGCTTGCGTCTTTGAATTGAGGCAGCGTAATGAAAACGTTCAAAACGTTGGGATTCCTTGGTCTTGTCTACTTGTACGAGTTTTTCATGAAAGGTGCTCACAATCTTATCCCATTTTCACTTCACTCAGCTTAATGGAGGAACGAATTCTTCTGCTAGAAGCACAATAGCCACCTACTAATGTACCTTATGTAAGGCATTTGGATTTTCTGGCATTCCTCACAGTCTGAACCCTCTTATTCTTGCTTTTGTATAACCAGTTGTTTTTTATCAATGAATGTTGCCACATTAGCTGCCCTTTTCCCCTAAAATTCTAGAATACCCAAAGGAGTAGCATTGTTGAAGAGTTTCTTCAAGACGTTACTTAAGAGCAAAGTATAATAATAATGAACGTCAGGCAGCTGGCATATTTCCATGTCTCGTGTAGCAAAGTATAATTTTTGTCGTGACGGCTAAGTTCTTTAACATTGAAAGTAGCTGCTATTAGCATGCTTACTAAAAAGAAAGGCTGTGGCAGGTCAAGATCTGAATTAATCGTGCATCACCAACTCATTAGTTCAGTGGGTAAGTGCAGAGTGTACACAATATAGTAACATGTACTTATAGATGCTTGGGGCCAGGGTGGTCTCCTACTAAGAAAAAATATGTTGCTGAACGTGGTCACGCCTATATGTAAATGTATACAAGTGCAGTAGTAGGCCTTTATATGCGAGAATATGCTTACTGAAAGGACCATCTAAGCACAATTGCTTTCTAATCATTTCGCCGTGATGTATTGTTCTTGAAATCGATACGATAAACGCACAGGTACAGGTACACAAGCACACGTGTAAACATTAAGCTCCATGGAGTACCAGAAAAATAGTTTTGAGCGTGAACATTGATTATTTTTCATTATGGATTGCGGTTGAATATATATACATGTAGGACTATGCTGCTGAATCTAAATATTAGATTAGAATAACATTAAGGGACAGTACGAAGAAAATATTAATCATAGAAAAGCCGGAGATTTAGCACGGACTCGTGCTTCGTGCCATGCTCTGTGCGGACGGTCGAGATGGTAAAACTTAATAAGTACAGAAGAAGAGTGTCTTGGGAAAAATGCTTGCATTAGTTGGAAACTCCTTCTTGAAAAGTTACAATACAACTACAACGGGCAGACTCTTGAATCTTTACATTAGAGTGAGCACTTCATGCAGACAGCACTCATCACTTAAATCTACCGTGAAGGTGTTGACACACTGCTCACTTTATTGTGCTTCTTATTTATGTATGTGAGTTGTTGTTCTCTGTTCACAATGCGTCCTCCTGATGCTCTTTGTGTAAAAATTCATAGTGAAATGCTTTCAGTCGCGTCATTCACTCAACTACATCTCTTATACACGCTATTTAGAATAATGTGAATATAGAACCTGAGCATAAAAGTCGGAAAAGACATAGATTGACACTTTTCTCTGGGCAAGTTTTTTTTGTTGTCCGTCATTGCAGGAAATGTACGTGTGTTACTATAATATGCCTTTTGAGTTTATGAAATTCTTTGGATGCGTTCTTCCTTGAATTTGTCTTTGTCAGTCAGTCAGTGCTATTGAGAAGGTAGAGAGAGATAGAGGATTAATAATAAAAGAAGAGAGTTGAGAGCTGGCTGGCTGCGTAAGATCGTTTCGTTGAGTGGGTGTTGTTGAAACTCTAACTAGTATATATAGTATTGTACATGGTGGACGAGTAGGTGGAAAATCATGAATATTTTCCACATACTTTTTTCTCCAATGGAAACAGAAGTTGAATTCTGAAGTCTGGGAGTGAGTAGTCACAGTCCAGTCGAAGGACGAAAACTTTTCCACAGCATTGCACTTTTTGAGTATACTTTTTTCCGGTGAGAGTTTCTCAATCGGGTCACAAAACTGGAGAACATATAGTTAACCAAAAAGTCGTCATGTCAAGTCACTAGGGTTAAAAATGTTCCTCCCTTATTACCATGTCTCGACCTTGTCTATTTCCATTATTTTTGACTATGAATTTATCCAGTACCTACACACTGCATGATATTTCAACTCTTCCTCGGTTTTCAAAGATTATAAGTAGAATATTTGGCAAGCCAGTTCGCATACTCCAAGTTTGACAGCGCGGAATGTGACGAGAGGAGCAGGGAACATATACACATAATAGGAACTGAATGTGCGTATGAACATCTCATGTGACATTTGATTCGAGCTAAGTTTCTCCTCCCTGAATCCCAATTTAATGCGAGTAGAGACGAAAGAAATCACATGTGCGAATCTTTTAATATTACACTTTTATGAAACTGCATGCTTGCAAGAGAATTTTCCTTTTGTTTTCAGCATTGCTGCCCGTGTAAACTTTTAGAGTGGTGAACTTACTATAATACAATATCCACCTTTCCAACCATCCTAAGTAGTTACCGTGTGTACAGAATTTGTAGTCAATGCTTTTGTTGAGTGCAGAAGAATCTAATATATCTGAAAAGAGCTAAGTAGGCTAGACTTTTCACATAATACGTTATGTCGCCTAGAATATAGGCCGTGTTCAGTTGGGAGAGCGCGTTAACTCAGAGCACTCCTGTTAAAAGGTAGTGCTTCTCGCTAATAAAATAACAGTAAAAGAGGAAGACAGGTACTTGTCTCTGCACATTTGTTACCATTTTGTCTATAATATCTTTGTCACGAGGACGCATAAAATTCTATCTAAATGGAAAACGGACTGCTCTCCACCCGGTCACTAACTTCCCAGTGCCCATCCAAGAAATGTGTCATGAAATATAAAATTGCCACCAAACAGATTTCCTATTACTACTACTACTGCAGTAGTCATTGTCTTTTAGTTCCGTTCTCTCTCTTGTGACCAGTATAATCTACTAGTCTGTCCGAGAAGAGATTAGGCTTCAAAAAACATCGTTTACTCGGCTCTCCCACGTTTCCCCCGCTAAAATCTGGCATAAAACTGGACCAGTCAATACTACAACACCAGAAGAGGCTGAACAAAGCGGATGAATTTCAAGGAATTACAAGTAGTTGGTAGGAAGCCAGACAGCCAGCCAGCCAAATATGGCTTTGACTTGACTTCAGAGTCTTTCCTCACCGCTCTTACTTGACAGTTCCCAATAACAGACTAAGCGCATGTATTATAGTTAGCCTTGTATTGGTCGTACGTGAGTGTGTGTGTGTGTACACACAAACGTAATAAGGAAAGGATATATGGATAAGGAGGCTAAAGCAGAAAATGATCGATCGATTGCTTCTCAGTTGAGTGAGCTAAACAATTGACCAGAACCTTTAGTTACCTTGTGAGAATTGTCTGCTAGAGCTACACAAGACCATATATCTTATTGCAGTATACGTGTCCTTACATGAATGTGGCTGGTTAAAGCTGCGGGTAGCTCCTTCCACACGGTTTCTAGTGCCACTAAGTGCGTTCGTTTACTTAACTTTACTAATACCCGATATTCTGTAGAGTAAATGGACTGTCTGCGGGTAGCAAATGGAGAAGCGCAAGCAAAGACAAACTTCGGCTTCAATTGAGACCAAGGGCACGGTGCTTTAACTTGAATTTACTACTGTCGTGTCGCAGCTTCTCGTAAAACACAAATGTCTGTATTCTGCTATTATGCTATGTATAAAATATATTTACGTGAGTGAGCCCATTTTATTCGACTCTCTGGCAGAATTATTTTCCGTGGGGACAACAAGAAGAGATGATTTTATATTAAAACTCGATTTATAAACCGTACTGGGTCGCCTCTACTGTTTGAACTCCTCAAACAAGCATCAACTGTTTATGCTTATATTTTATTCGTTTATGTTTAAGCGATATATGGGACAGGTTGAGTTTTGTATAAGGAGAAGTATGTAGTACGTACGTACACCAGGGGACGGGTCTACCTTTCATCAATATTTAAACTAATTGGCTCCTTTCTTCTTTCCCTCATCATCGAAGCGCACTAAAAAGTACTGAAGGGAGATAAAGCGGCGTACACGGCACTCCTATACTTTAGTCTTAAACATTATAATGGCGTTCTAAATGACGAGGAATTCAGCAGGGGCACAGAAAATAACCTATTATACTCGCTCGCTGTAAAGCCGTTTGTGCAAAATGTAGACTGCAGAAAAGTGGAAACTGTTGAGAGACTGTTGACACGAGGAATTGAATGTTTAAGATTTTAACGTCCGGTGTTTTATAGGAAACTTGTCTACGGTTGGCTCCGATTCGAGTAGACAAATGCATGCTCTGCAGGGGAGACACGTCAGGATGGGTTAGATATGACATGGCGTTGACGCCAGGCTTTTCCTGTAAACCATAAGTATACTTGTCAACAAAAGTCTTGATGATTGTTTATCAATGTTTTGTTTCGTGTCAGTGCTTTCAAAGAGATTGTCAGAAATGTTTTCCTCGCGCGCAATGAAATGTACATGCCCTGTGAGTTACGATTAACTTTGTCGATTGTGTGCTTTGAGAACTCTACTTAAACGTGCAAGAGAGCCCACTCACTTCACAAGACCGGCAATTCGATTGAATTGATAAGTTGGTTCTAGTATCACTATTAAAGATTGCCGTAAAAATGTTGAGTAGAAAGAGACACTCGCATTTATAAGTAAGCGTGCAAACAAACGAGTACACTATAGAGGTATACGCCACATTTAGATATACTGGGTCTCCAATTTGTGCGAGTGCAGTGTAAAGCTTAGTTGGTAGACAATTGTACGTCTCTCTTTCTAGAATGAGGTGGGTCTTCGGGGAAGCCAGAATTGTTTCCGTACAGATGAAGGCAATTTTTTCCTACTTTTATAGCCATTACAGTGTACATTTTCAGCGAACTGACTTGAATTGATGCTGTTAGAGGTGTATGACGTGGATGTGGATGCACATGACAAAATTGATAGTTTCTCTGTGGTGGTGAATAGAGACGAGAGAGGAAGGAAAGCTTTTATGATGGTAATGCTATTGTAAGCTACAACTTGGTTTGCAGCAACTAGACCACCGCCAACGGCTTTTTCATTGATTCTTATGGTAAAACGGTAGGAAAATCGACATCGTTTGAAGACTGAAGAAAGTTTGACGAGATTGTGGCTTAGGAAGAAGTAGGTAGGTGGACCATCGGAATAGATACTGGCTTTTATTTATATTCTTTATACCTTTTACCTAAATTCAAAGATAAATAAATGGAAGTAGCACTAATACCACTCATGCCTACTATATCTAGTCTATAAGTATATGTTTTCCCATTCGTTTGTTTGGATTGCTGATTTGACCACTTGGGCAATATTTCACTTCAGGTTTGAAGAAGTGATTCTGTTGGGCCTTGATGTGCATGACGGGCCTGTTAGTGTAGCCATGTCGATGAATTTTGGCTTTTTGTCTATTTGGTTAGTGGGAGATATAGGCAGGAGCTCTAAATAAAAAAGATGGGTTTATTTTAGCAATACTTCACTCTAATGAGCTAACGATCCACATTTCTAAGTAAGTGCACAGACTTAATATATATATGGAAACCTACTAAAATCGGTCTAAAGAGTCCATTTGCTGTTTAAATTAAGTACGAATTGAAGCCACTCAATGGCTATAGGCTCTCCCATGCAAAATGTCCATCAAAGAAGCCTAAGCACATACCTTACGAAATTTTACACATTTTGTGCTGTACTAATTTACTTCATTGAAGATGGGTTTTAACACTTTAAGTAGAATTCCCAAGAATTCTATCAGCTCTTACTACACATAAAGTTTGTTTGAAAGGAAAAACATGCACTCCAGTGCTCAACAGAGATTTATACATATAAATATACTTAGTAGATCAGCTTCTGTATATGGTGCGCGTCTCATTTTCTTTTGATTGACAACCATGCAGATTCTCTTTGACTCCGTACGGAAGTCAAAATCAGTGAAGCAAATCGAGCGAAAAATGCTAAGCCCTATTCTCAGCACTTTCTTGTCAAACTGTCACTAAATATTAGCTAAAGTTAACTCAAGCTTTCTAAATCGCTAGTCAAAGTTAATCCTTCAGTCTAAATTGTCTGATGCTATTCTTGCCAGAAAACCAGAAGAGGAGACAGTGCGAACTTTCATAATAGTATTTCGATTCTGAATCGGAGAAGAAGCATTGTATTAAGCTAGCGTGTGTCTTTGAGCCCACAAACTTTAAGCCGCTCTCTCATGTATATGAACTGACATTTTGTGTGTAAGAAGGGAACCCACGAAATCCAGCTTTCCAGACACCAAACATGAGAACTTCACAAGATGACAAGGCGATATTCTTCATCCTCTCGCCGTCCTCCCCACCTCCCAGCAGCCTTAACCATGTTTAATACTCATTTAGTATAACTTGTTAGTTCACCGAGCGCATTTGTATGCATTACGAAAATTGAAGTCAGGATTACTATCCGCCTCCTGAGCACGATGTGTTGAGGGTGTCTAGGGAGAGGAATGTGCCTGTGACTCTGAGGAATTCCTCTCTCGTTGCATTTACTAATTTACATTCAATGGTAAAATAAGCAGTTGCAACTTGAGACAGGAGATGTACAAGAGGGAGGCGATAAATTGATTAGGCTACCATTAAAATGAATCTACATTGAAGAACTTGCCAATTTTACTAACTGTTTCCTATATTGTTGTGGTGGTAGAATTTGCGAAAATTACCGTTTTGCCAGTGCTAGATGAGTGGTTTGGGCGGTTGTCGAGTCCTCGCATTGTTTGCCGTCTTTCATATCGAATGATGAATGTTACTTCATTCTGATTCTCGTTTGGGTAATAGGGTTGGGCTTTTCTTGTTGGCTCTGCTTCTTTTGCGGTTACGTTGGCTTCGTGTGGACTAGACACAACAGAGACGGCAGGAATTATTCCTCAATAGAATATAATATTTGATGAAATCATTTCAAAGACCATTTGCTCGTTTTATTGTTCTCTCTCACACCAACCAATGCCAAGCCTAACTACCTGCATCTGAACTCTGAAATCACACTGACTGACTGATTGGTCTTGTTTCAGTCTTACCAACTAACCTATACAACATTAACGACCGCTGAATTGAATGCGGCTGCAATATCTAATTTAGGGCAAAAATGCTTTTGAATTCAGCCAATGGTCTGGAGTGCTGCGATTTATTGAGACAAATGAACCGTTTCGACCGTGCCATGTTCTGCCTCGTTAACTATTTTTCCGTTGGCAGCTACCACCATTCACAGAGCAATGCACACGTTCAGTGGCAGAGTTCACAGAAAGAATTATTAAAATGCGTGATTATTAACTTTTTTCATTTCCAATGGCACTTGAGGCTTTTGCTCTATCTTTGCCCGTTTATTAATCATCGTATGCTGCTTTCTAGCTCGTTGATGGAAAATTATTTTGATTGCCATTTACTTATCACACTGTGCTTTGTTGCTGTGAAATGGGTTGTAATGGTGGAATACCAATGGTGTGTGGTTGTCTACTTTTGAACGTGATTGTGACAGTGCAGGAGAGAGACACGTAGTTGTGTGGGTTAACCGTCCACTAAGTTCTTCAATTGATTTTCCAACAGTCTGTGTTGATTTATTAAGGGTTTAGTAATTATACTCTAGTACATATATTAGGCACTAATGGTAAAGAATTTATTTTAACTGTCTAGGCAAAACTATCTATGTATATAGTATACCATCAGCGTGATCAGTATCTGTATAAGTGATGTATAGGTCCGTAAAGAGGTACTTTAGGTTTAATTGTGTACTGGTGTAGAAGAGTACTCTTTCTCGACGAGAAACTTTCAAGAAACAGTGTTTTATTAAGGGTTTAGTAATTATACTCTAGTACATATATTAGGCACTAATGGTAAAGAATTTATTTTAACTGTCTAGGCAAAACTATCTATGTATATATAGTATACCATCAGCGTGATCAGTATCTGTATACTTAAGTGATGTATAGGTTCGTAAAGAGGTACTTTAGGTTTAATTGTGTACTGGTGTAGAAGAGTACTCTTTCTCGACGAGAAACTTTCAAGAAACAGTGCATTCTCAGGTTCTCATTCCTCTTAGAAGTAAAAGCTTCTATTTTAGTAACTTTTATTACAAGTTTTTGGACTCTAAATTTGACACTTTTCCCTAATGAAGTGTTTGTTGGTGTTCGCACAAAATAAAGTTTTATACTTAGTTTTCGGTAAAAATTGGAAACCGTAACCAGTTTTTTTTACACAATTGGGAAAGCAAATTCTCTGTCAATCTAAATGCCTATGATTATTCATCCAGGGGCTGGAACTGACATTTTACCAAGTCCGAATGCCCATTTGTCGGATCAAATTTGGGAGATTTCATAATAAAGGTCCGCATAAACAAGTCATTTTATGTGAGATGTTCGCTATGTGAGCGGATGTTTTGGAGGAATACAAGTATATTGCAAGTTTTGGATTTATGTACCTTGATATATTGCGCTGTCTTGCTGACTGATAAGGCAAACCCGAAATTTCCCTTTGCTGGAATTTAAGAAATATAGAGAATGACAAAAAGAAGTAAAAGTATTATAGACCCCGCGAGAGATACGATCCCAGTGCACAAGACTACACATACGCCTAAATCTATTTTTGTAACAAAGAAACTGCATGGTGATGTGGATTTTGATGCGTACAAAAAATATTACCGTTGTCAATTCAGCTGTCAAGTGCTTTTGCTCTTTGTACTGTAATGCTCGATGTGTAATAACAAAACGGTTGTATCTGACAGTTCTTTTCATTCGGGATTTTTTTTTTGTATTCAGCTGTCAAGTGCTTTTGCTCTTTGTACTGTAATGCTCGATGTGTAATAACAAAACGGTTGTATCTGACAGTTCTTTTCATTCGGGATTTTTTTTTGCAGATTACTATTTATGTTCTCAGTAATCCTGAGAGCTTCTTATTAAAGAAAAGAGGACCTGAGCCGTAAAAAAGTCCGAAGATTCAGGATTGATAAGCGCCCTCGAGCAATCCACACAGACAACAGAGAGACGATGGTGAAATATGGACTTCCTCTAAGTGTGTTGTAGAACTGAGCCTTAGAAAAATCACGGAACCGTAAATTTCATCAAACAGGTTAAGACAGGGAAGAAAATAAAATAGGAGGATCCTGTCTACCGATCTCTACTACAATTGTATTGGATTTGATTGCAATAGTGCATTGGTTTGGAATACTTTACCTTGACTTTCCTCTTTTACATTGTGCGAATGTACACTCTTGAACAATTCTGACAGTAAAGTATTCTTCTTGTGCTGCTGCTGCTGCTGAAGAAGAAAAAGAAGATCGTGTCCAACACTTGTTTTCGAGGATCATCTGTTGTGAACGGCTATACAAGGCAACAGAACGGAACGGTGAGTAATTCCATTCAACACTCTTGATACATCTATCTCAATATATTCGTACAGATCCTCAATGCATTTCTGTCTTCATGTACTCTCACAATCAGAATCAGTACTCAATCCAAGTACTTCTCCATAGTACTGTGTAGTGCAATACAAAGTATAGTCAGTTCATTTACGTGACTTTGAGATAGTGTGCCAACCATGGTCAATAATTTATCACCCTATTCATCTAATCTCAATATCAAAGATTGTGTACGTTCGGCTGCATTAACCAAGTAACGAAATCAAAAAGAGAGATGACTTTATACAAGAAGCTAACTAACCTAAACCGTTTGCTTGAATAACATAATGTACAGCAATATAAAAAACAAAAAAAAAATCGCTGTTCTATGCGCAACTAACTAACTAGTACACGTATTTACATGCCTTATACGTAGTAGATAACGATGATGAAATAACAATTTCCGCGCTTTGTCCATTCGAAATATTATAGTATTCCATTTCCTGCGCAAACGCCGTTAGACATGATTCGATTCAACAAGAGATATAAATGCATTTACTATAAACTCTTTATTTGGTAGATCATGATGAATTTCTTTTTTTACCAGTGAAAATGGCTGGCTTATGTAATTTGTAGTGTATTGTTTGATGTCTTCTTATAAAGTCTTCTCTCTGTTGCTCTAATGCACAGAAGTACAGTACAACAGGCATTCTTGTATTGTTAATGTTCGGTTTTTTATGGTCATACAATGGAATTTATTTTTTTTGTCTTAGACAAGCAGCAGTATATAAGTAAGATCGAGATTGAGAGTCTTCCATGTAGTTTAGGCTGGCTATGAAAGTTTTTTCACAAAAGCCGCTCCTCTTCAGGATTAGACGTAACGAGAGGAATTTGATGCATTTTCCTGTAATCCTGCCATTCTACTTGTCAGTAAAGTTGGCAGACCTTATAGTATCGCACGTAGGCTGTTGATAATTTTGTGGTTTCCTCCATACATGTACGTTTAACCTTGAATATTTAACTGAAATGTATTTCAAGCTCATGTGAATTGATTGATCTGCTGACCTAATGTTCGTTTCACTCGGTTTCTAATTTTTGCAGATTGTCTCGTCTCCAGTAAACATTTTCTTTACGCATCCCACGCTTCAACACCGGAAGCCCACTGATAATGACTTGGAACTAAAGTATGTAGCAAAAGGAAGAATTCCCTCCTAAAAGAAGTTTTTGTAATGAGTCTGTGTAGAAAAATCAATGTGCTATGATGTGAACGTGTAAATCTTGCTGTCTCAACCCCCGCACAAAGCACCGCACTACTAAAACTACTCTCATACAGATAAATATATTCTTGAAAGTCAATAAAGAGGGATTTAGATTGACGGAAACGCTAGAATACAGTTTATAGTGGTGATTGAAAGAAGCTGCCGATTGTGCGGATCCTTTCCTTACAAATGAGTGTTCGTATATAAGAAAGCTGGTTGTAATACGTGACATTGGAGTCAATGAGGATTACAATAGTGAATGGATGTTTGCAAAGAAGCATGTGACTGACGGATGACAGGAAAATGATTATGAAGTAAAGTGGTAGGTACGGAATTTCATATGTCGACTGAGTATGCAATATTGGACAGGATTGAAATCTGTTGTCACTGCACTATGGAAAGTTAAACGTAAGAACGAAGATAAGGGTACAAAGACAAAGTGGCCTCACAGTCATCACAGTAATAAAGGGCCTACTAGTAGCATTTCAACTGGAAGTGAAAATTCATCGCCAGCCGCTGCCACGAGCTCAACAACAAGACCGAGAAGAGGACAGAGTGGAAAAGGACGAAATCAAAGCAACTCCGGAGCAGGAGGGAGAAAAGCTGCTGCTGCTGCTGCAAGAGAGATCCGTGGTGGTGGTGAGTGTGAGAGGGATTCATTCAGTTTGTCAGAAGAGCAGGAGGAGCAGTCGAGAAAGCAGGAGCAGCCGATAATCCAGATCGTAGCATCAGCCGCATCATCTTTGTCACAATCACATGCAGTAGTTCCTCTCAAGAAGCCAGCAACACCGTTCCTAGTTGAAACCATTTCTAATCGTCCGAAATCAGAGTCAAGTTTCATTGGCGGTGGTGGTAGCACGACGACGTCCACTACCAGCAGCGGCATTGAGCGTAGTATTAGCAGTCGGAACAAACAAAGTTCTTATATTAATAATCGAGTTGGGAGTTTGGAGAGTGCGGAGCGTCACATACAAAAACGCACCACTACTGGGAGTAGAGTTTCTCGAGTGAAAGAGTTAAAAGAGACGACGCTATCTCTTTTTGGTGATCTGACGAGACGACCGTGGAAAAAACTCGCTCAAAGTGTTTCAGAGGCGAAAGATATATCGCCGGATTGTGCCATCAGTACTACTAGTCCTACACGTTCGTTAGGCGCTTCGAGTACTGATAGCTGTGCAGCCACGATCGGTGCTACTTCTACTACAGGGACCACCACC
Organism: Plutomurus gul; assembly: GCA_019776185.1. Classification (NCBI taxonomy): domain Eukaryota; kingdom Metazoa; phylum Arthropoda; class Collembola; order Entomobryomorpha; family Tomoceridae; genus Plutomurus; species Plutomurus gul. The sequence goes on along the minus strand of JABASC010000692.1, from coordinate 7,516 downwards.
AACCCAAATACTTCTGCCACTACTGCTAATAAGAGGTGGAATACCCGACATCGGAAAAATATGGACCACGAAGATCTCGTAGCAGAGTTGTCTCAGATTGAGAAGCTGAGCAACCAGGAGAGACTCCGTCTCGCACACAAACGTCGAATGCTTCAGCTGAAGAAGTACCAACATTATGAAAAGGATTGGAACTCGAAAAAAGGAAAAATGTTGCAAAATCAAATCGAACAGAATAAGAAAAGAAGAATTCGCTTCAGGAGCAGCATCATGTTGTTGGAGGCAGCTGGCCGTAACGACATTGAAGAAGGTACGGGAATCCTTACGTTTAATATTTCTTTAAGTGTGTATAAATACAGAGCTACTTCTCAAATTTAAACAAGTGACTACTTTCTCGGAAAATGAATTACCATATGAATTTCGCATGCACATACTTGCGAGAGTTTCGAGCAGATGTTTCTGCAGTTCAGGACGCATTCATTGAAGTGTGTCACAAGTCATCGTGCATTACGGTGCTCGCATAAAAAATAATTGAAAGTATTTAGTCCACTTATAAGCAGGAAATGGTAGATAGTGCAGCAGAGGAAGATTTGCACTTATGGAGCTCTTCAATTCATGTTCCATTTGGTTTAAGTTTAACTGAATGCAGTTTTTTGGCTGTAGACACTGCAGTGAAGCATAATAACTGAATGTAATCGACAAAGTTGTTCTCACTTAGTTATAAATATCACTTTACTTAATCTGTTTATAGGAATATGTATACAATATGCATTTGCCAGATATACACAAAGTAAGCTTATTTATTACAGCAGCAGCAGCAATTCATGTGCTCTTAATTTCTTAACTCGTCCAGCAACAAACTATACTTTTCTTATATGTATACAGAGAGAAAGAGGCCAGCTAAAGACGATTTTCTTTTGTTGATGGAGTTGATATGATAAATGGAAAAGTAACTAAATACTCTAGTGCAGAAGTAAATGACAGATAGAAGCAGGGAAAAGAAGAGTTTCTTGAGAGTATAATGCAGATATGACTCGTATATAAAATGAAGAATGAGGATGTGCTGATGTGTAGTGAGTTATTTTTGGAAGACGACACTTCAGTTAGGTCGGAAATGTCTCCCTCCTCTCTACTCTTCTTGCGTGAGATGAGAGCCGACTTTTTTTACATGACTTTTTTTCCTCTCTCTGTGGGTGAAGAAATTACTGTGTACAAAAGAGGAAGTACAACCCGAGCCATGGGTGTTGTCTACAAAGAAAGAAAACCAGGGCGGTATGTGTGTGTGTGTGTGTGTTCGCCTTAACATAACGAAACGCGGAAAAAAATGAAAGAAGCGAATCCGAGTCTCTCTCTCTCTCTTTCTTTAATTCCTATAAATACTATTTTAACAGAGAATCGTACGTTTGCCCACGACGACTACGTGTCTTTACTTGGTAAATATTTACTGTGCTTGTGAGGCTGCATTCTTGTGCCGCTTTTCTTCTACATATTCATCTGCTGCGTGCACCTATACTACAGTACAGTACAAATACAGGCTAAACAAATGTAATTAATTTTAGCAATCTCACAATGCTCTTACACCACTAACGAGAGAGAGAGAGAGACTAGACTTCAACAACTTGTAGTATGCACTTGGGGCATAAAGAATAGAGAAACCAAGGTTTGGGCTCACCACTCGTTCCCTGGCTCCATACACACACAAAGAGGTAATTTGAGTGAGACCAAAAAGAAAGTTGAGCAGAGAAAAAAATTCCAAGAGAAAATATCCTATGTGATGATAAGACGGAAAATTGCAAAGAATGTTTCCTTTGAGATCCCTGCGCTGCTGAGAACTTTTTCATACAAAGAATTAATTCAGGAAACCGGAGAATATTTACTCAGCGATGGGAGATGTGCTCTGTCGGTACACCTCTTTTCAATCATTTAGGATTCTTTTGCACAAGAATACATGAAAGCAGATGACGAAAAATTCATCTGTATTATTATATTATGTAAGTATAATGCATAATTTTGTTGCTACCAGCACAAGATGCATAAAAAGACAGTGAATTGCATTAGTGCAATAAAAACTGAAACGCGTTAGACGAAATCAAGTTGGTTATAGTGAGGCGAACTGTAATTACAGTGAACATGAACTTCGTTCTGTTTTTAATACTCGTTTTATTACATTCGGCTTTCTCCATTGGGGAAGATGAAAGGTGGAGCAGCGTTCTCATCTAACTTATGTGCATGAGAGCTTTAAACCGCTAATAACGCAGAGTAAGATTGATGAGGTCCTAGGAGTCTTTAATCGCGAAGGCAGTTCGCTTTCCCCTTTGGTCGTCGTTGTAGGTGGTTACCATTAAATTGGATCATTCAAGGTGAGGGTACGTATAATACGGTAAGTATCGCTATCTGGTCCTCCAAACTTTCCTTAAAATTAGTTTTGAAGAACTTGGCGCCTAGACTTTAAGACGATCTATTTTAGCACAGTTTCATACAATCTATGGAGACTTTATAGCTTATACACGAAGTACGCAATGTGGGGGTGTACTGGTACAAAATAACCTTGTCATTTTGTATTGTTAAATTGCTCAGGCAGTATTTTCTTCGACAAGAATAGCTGCAAATGGTACTAAAGGCTTTTACATGTTGAAGAAACGATGTATTTGAGACTGTAGCTCTGTGCGTATAAATGTGGGGTATGGTATAAAAACATCTACTTATAAAGTAGATAGCAGATAGTGTTTGTTTTCCTAAAGTTTAAGTTATCTACGCAGAGTGCTGAGTTGAAGAAATGGGAATCTTATTATAAGAGAGAGTTTAAGTTGATCTTTTGTGTCTATATTTAGTCCGGAAATTGCTCGAGTCACATCACATGGATCCGGATGTTGCTAATGAAGACGGCCTAACCGCTCTCCATCAGGTACTTCTCGTTTCATTCATTCCTTCCTTCGGTATTATGCAAGTATTGTAGAGGAGATGGGGTTTTAACTATTACCTAACAGTTAGTTGCTATTCCATTCTTGGCATTGGTACATGTACTAAATATGTACCTATACATTGTACACTTATTCACGGGAATACGCCAAAAGTAATGCTTACAATTTGGTTTACACTTTGCACCGACACCCGAACTTTGCATTGTTAATGGAACGAGATTTTGCGTCCTCATTATGAATTAGTAGTCAGAAGGAGGTAGTACATATAAATACACGCCAAAAGATTTACGTTCTCTGTCGTAAGACTTCCGTGTAGATACTATTGAAGAGCCTGTAGGGAGCGTTTTACTGAAAATTTAATTCCGACTTTAGCAGCCATTAACAATTTAAGACATCCCAGTAAGATCTAATGAAATGGAATGGACATCAATAATTCATTGCCAACTAATCTGCTGTTTACAACCTAACCTGATTATACAAAAATGACGTCATTTACTTGTCCATGAAGTGGCACTCTTCTTTGGACATGGCAAATGGCTACAACGAACATTATACGATTATTATCACAGTGTGCACATTTAAAATATAAATTCTACCGATTTCTACACAGACCTGTTGTTTCTACATAAATGAGCGTACTAAGAATATTCTTTTCGCTTATCGCAGTTGATTTGTTGACGGTTATGTTCTTCCTCTCGATTAAGAGAGGCAAACTATTGTTGTAATCAATGCTCGCATCGCGCTAGAAATCCTTCCTTTAAAAGTACATTGAGCTCGTTCACTGCAGTCATGTATTGAAGGCCAGATAATTAAGATGAAGATGAGGTCAGGGACTAATATAAACGCTGGGGAAATGGAAATGGAAATTGCCAATTTTGGTTGTGCCATTATAAATAAAGTTGAACTTTCTCGCAAAAAGAAGTGGAGAATTGTATCCCCATGTAGTATTCCCTTTGTAATTTTCACTATACTTATTTATTTATGTGTTCCTCTAAAATCCTTTCAAATTGGTTTGCATAAAAGAATACTTCAAAATTGTGTTTGCTTGCAAAAAGGAAATTTTAGATGCAAATATAAATTGGCACAAATATATATATGAACAGTCGCACACGTGTAGGTTACATATACCTCCAACCAGCTTCAAGAGAATGTATATTATACATAGTCAAACTGTTGTTAGTGGTAGGTGACACTCTATGTTTCGTGAGATAAAATTACATGAAACAGAATCAATTGCAAGCGAAAAAATATGGCTTTACATATTCTGTTTATCTAAATGATAGGAAAAGAAACGATTCCATTTCTAAAGCAAATCTACCTACATGTTCATTTCTAAGTACCAATTAGTGCATCCACAAATTCACATGTTATAGATACTGAGGTATGTACATATTTGTGAAATTTTCTTTCACGCATAATTTTCTTCCCAATATGCGATTTGTGCCTTTATTCAGCCTCATTGAAAGAAAATAGCGTACACATTCATTATCTCTCAGTATAGTCATTTGATTCAATGTTTAATGCCTTCGATTATTTACTGTTGTGGGTTATTTTATATTGCATGTCGAGACATCAAAAGTTTCTGCAGTGTCTTCTGAACATTGAATATGTCAGTTTGATTAGAGTTGGCCCAATTATAAAAATGACAGTGCAGCACTAATTGCTACATATTTTCTCCAACCAAACAGTGCTAATGTTCACCTGCTCTATGTGTAGCCTGACCTTAATTGCATGGCCAGCAATCTAATGCATACCTCAGCAATGCATACGTCTTTACTAGCAATAAATAAAAAACGAACTGTGTACATTCACAAATCAAACATGGTTAGTATGCATATCGGACCTGTGTTTATTTAGACGATCCCATCGTATAAGGACAGGAAACGAGGCTCTTACTTTTAAGTTTTCAAATTTAGAAATTGAATATCTTCAGGGAAGCAGAATATTTTATCTTCCGGAAGAGATTAATTTCCATCGACGAGAGCTGCTCTGCGCATAAGATTTCTTCGTTTTTTCTCATGATTTATAATTTTTAATACCACCGTCGAGATAGAGACGCAGACAAAGGTATAAAAATCTAATACGCGTTTCTAATGCTGAAAAGAAACCTTGATTCTTAAATCGTGGCAGTAAAAGTAGCCAACCAGTGGCGTGGTGGATAGAAGCGAGCGATTATAAATTGCCACCATTATTTACTGCAGTAAATATGAAGGAAGTTTTGTAGAAAGAAGTTCATGTGTGGAGTTGAAGTCCTCATTTCTACTTTATGTGCAGCACAAACAGAAATTCACAGTAAAGTAGTGGAGCGATTGAAATATTTAAGTCATTCTGCTCATATATGTATATGATAAGACGCAATTGCTGGGAAAATGCTTCAACCTATTCACATTCACAGCCACTCACTTTCAATGGTTCGGTTATTAACGTGGCATGAGCCTGACATTCTTCTCAACCGTTTGGACAGTTTTGCAACGTTTATAAGCAAAACTTCTTTTGCTTGTTTCGAGAATGCCAACCGTATTCCTATTGACAAGGTCTCGCATCGCTTGCTGTCAAACTTACATTTAATACTGTTCCAAGGTACAATACAGTCGGCAAGTCGACAGTTTCTGTGTTTACAGTTGACCTGCCAGTAATAGCAAAATAAAAAATACATTTCTCTAGTATTGCCACGTCGTGTCATTCAACTGCTAATAAATTCTATCTACAAAAATTCCTCTGGATATGGATTTATTATTTGGTAGTAATAGGCGAGGGTCTATTTAACAAAGTCGCCAGCAATAATAAAACTAATATCGTACTTGTGTTGGTTTTGTCTGTAAATACATCTCGGCATATAGTATTGACATCTTATAAATTATGAGCTAGGTATATGGTCGTCCACTGAAAAGTTGGCTAGAGGAATGCACAATGTAACGCTGAATGATTTTGCGGAGGAGCACTTTTTCAGTCTTTATTGGTTCTGTATAAAAGCACTAGATATGTATGCTCAAGTCGGCGTAGTTGAAAGAACGCGTTATGAATATTAGAAGAGTACTGAAGTCCACTAACCTTAACTTAACCCAACTGTGAAAAGTTATGTAGTATGTACATGTATTTTAAAATGGCTATGGAATTGCAATTTGACTTCTTCTATGAGACCATGGTCATCCGTGAGTGCACAGGATATTTACTTGTTGTAGTAAATGCTATTTGCTGCCCACTCTTTTCTACCTTCCTCCATTAGTAAATAATAAGTACTGGTATACTATTTAATCTTTATTTGCATGCGCATACTATTTGTATTTATTGTGCAACTCTATACAGCACTGCTATACACCATTACTATTGCATCAATCTCTCATATATCGATTAGTACATTGACGTTGCAGCACTATAAGTCAATTTTTATGGATTTTCGAAGCTACTTGTCTACCTCTGTCGAAAATATCATCTGTAGATCATGTTCTACGACGACCTCCTAAAATACGAGACGATTCTGGAGGATACTTTATATTTTTTTCAGTGTAATACACTGTTGTGTATGTAAAATGTGTATGCTTCTAATTGCCGTAGTATTTATCATTCGTGTAGGTGGAATTCTCGTAGGACGAAGAAAATGGTCCGACATTATTATGTGCATATATAGGGTGATTTTGGCAAGGATGAGTATTGTATGGTGGTGGTGCATTTGGAACGAGGGGGTGATGAGATACAAATCCAGTTCACTCACTCACTCATATTACGTACAGTGGGAAATTGATATATGAAATTATGCACGCATGAACACCAGAACTGAAAGAATAAGTAGATCTCTTGTCTATATCACTAGTTAGTACATAATCTCAAGTTAGATCTCCGAGGGAGAGAGATACATAGTTAGCAAGGCATAACTGTATACTAGGCTTTCTTCGAACTCATTTAAATAAATACACCCGTGTATTGAAACGGAATTAGTTTTTGCATGTCCATGCATTACTTAAATAAATAGTATGGATGCAGTACTGTAGACCCTTTGCTTTTATTTCTCCTGCATTTGGGATTCCATTAAAATTTGAGAAATTCATAGAATAGTATTAACTATGATTACCTGAGTGAATGAGGACAAAACAGCGTCACGTATTTTAAGTACATATTTAGTTACAAGTTTGATAGCTCTCTTTTCTGCTAATGCGAAGGGTTTTCACCAAAAAGCCTGTGGAAAACAAATGACCAAAATTCCACGGGTTTAATTTGGTATTTATATGCCTTTACAGTATACTACTTTGTTTAGAATGTTAATTCCCTCACGGAATTGGTGTTCCGAGCCCTTCATTTTCAAAACCAGGGAATACTTCCAATTACTCCATAAACGACAAAATACTTTTCATTGGAGCCATTTACGTTTTTTGGAACTGTTAAATAGTTGTAATGTACAGATTGAAGTTTGCTGTAGTGTGCAACAGTTATATACGAACACTTACATACATAGAGATAGGATAATTATGTCTATGCAGTTGTACAGCATGTAAGTACTTATACAAGGAATTTTACATGGAGTTCCAAAGAAAACCAATATCTACATCTCAGAATCTAAGTGGTAGTTTGAGAAAATCGTTGAATTTTTTTCCAGGGAAGGA